>VWZE01019656.1:13783-48909 GCA_013396675.1 Eubucco bourcierii
CTCAGGGCTGCTCTCCAACCATTCACCACCCAACCTGGATTTGTGCTTGGGATTGTGCCTACCCAGGTGCAGGGCCCTACACCTGGTCTTGTTGAGTTTCATGAGGTTGGCCTGGGCCCACCTCTCCAGCCTGTCCAGGTCCCTCTGGATGCCATCCCTGCCCTCTATCAAGTCAACTGTGCCACACAACTTGGTGTCATCTGCAAACTTGCTGAGGGTGCACTGATTGCTCTGTCCATGTCACTGACAAAGATGTTAAACAGCACTGGTCCCAGCACTGACCCCTGAGGGACACCACTTGTCACTGGTCTCCAGGTGGACATTGTGTCCTTGATCACCACTCTCTGTGTGCCACCATCCAGCCAATTCCTTATCCAGCAGTGCTCCACCCATCAAGTCCATGTTTTTCCAGTTTGGTGACCGGGTTGTCATGTGGGACAGTCCTAAGCAATGTTTCTTTATATCTACATACTGTTGTTGATGTCTTTAAATTGTATATGGCATCAATTAGGTGAGTAATCAGAAACATTTTCTGTAAACCCACATGGCAGTAGGTACGGTTACTGCAAAAGCAGAATATCCGACTCAGGTGATTCAAGCATTGTAAACTGACTGGAAACATAAAGTATGTTTTGCCCATCTCTGATGCAGCCTCTATTTCTAATCTAGCCTTCTTGTTTACATTATTAAATTTGGTAAGATATGTTTACCTGATTTGAGAAGTGCTTAGCTTTGGCAAGGTTGCAATGAATGTTGAACCTGCAAGAAACTCCAGAGTGATGTGAGAACAGCCATGATTTCCACTGGCTTCTGTATTATCTGTTTTCCAGAGTGGTCGTTGTGTAGCCTGTAATGACAGTTTGTGGGATCTCCATCAATCCTGGCTACCTCAGGCAATTGCAGCACATGGAGGAACTGCATTGCAGGAGCGAGTACTGCAGTCAGAGCTGATGCTGGCTGACACATGATCAAATGATCAAACTGCAGATGATCTATAGTACAAAATTTACAGCTCTACCTGCTGTGCAATGTTTTGGGGAAGCTGAAATTCTCTAAACAACTTCAGGAAGGGAATATTTCTAAAAGCTATGGAACTGGCGGAGGCATAATAATACATTGGTTCCATATAGCTTTTATCAGTAAATTACAGCTATTAGAAAGTTGCTAGGAGGATAGTGCTGGATGCTGAAGGATTCCTGGGTTTGAAGCAATTTTCACAAACATGACAGCTAAAGTACCGTCTATTTTGATAGATTCTCCTTTTTAGCTGATACAAAGACAAATGCACCAAAAACCACCCTCTTATGTATCAGCAAATGGTCTTTGAATAGTGTGTGACCTTAATTTTTGGAAAGTGATCTATTTTGTAAGGCATATTTTGTGATATCAATTAATCCTATTTATTTTTCTTTTTTAGCTTTATATCTATATGCTGTATTTTCCAGCTGCTGTCCATAAGACTCACATAAATGAGTTCAGTGCACTAATTTCAGACTCTGATGAATATGTATCATCTTTCTATGTAGTGTTTTGGTTGGTTTTTGGTTTTTTTCTTCAAATTCAGATAGAGGATACTAGAACTGTTAACAGATTGTATTTAAGGTAAAAGGGGAAAGTTGATCCTTAAAACCTTTTACCTCCTCAGCACATTTTAAAGTCTGAAATCCCTGTCATTTATATGTTTACTAAGGCAGGAAGTGATAACAAAAATTTTCAGGTGTTCAGATTTGATAACAGCTGTGTACATTTATTTGTGGAAGGGCACCAAAATCCAGACACTTCCCTAACCCTTACACAAAGATTTCACCTGCATTCTTGACTAGTAGTCTCTAATGTTCCTGCCTTGACAGAGAACCTCTGGTTTTGCTATTTCCCCAAATTTGGCTGTGCTCTGCCTGGAAACTTGTATTAGTTCACAGTAGAGCATATTTGTTCTTTCTTAGTTGATGTCTCAATTTACTGTTTGGGTAATGACTATTAGCAGGAGAAGTAGTTTTTAATCTCTTTATTTGTATCCTTTAAATAGAAAGTTGGGGCCATTAAAATGATCATCTGGATTTCACCCTATGAACTCCAACAGAGACAGATTAAGAGCACTTTTAAAGAAATTGGTTATTTGAAAGATAACATGTCCATTCAGCAGACTTTTCTCCCAAAGCCACCAGACTGATTGACAGATCATGCTCCCTTGAAACTCACCTGCACTTTATGAATCTGTTCATGAATGCTTATCTGGCTCCAACAGATACAATGAATCTTTCCCCTGCTATTCAGGATCCTATTATTCACGTCCACTTTCTTATTACCAGCAATATTAAAAGCAACATTTTCAGTGTAAAATTTCTATACCCAGATAGTCACAATATAATGAGGAAGCATCAGACCTATAAAAACTGGATGATGGAAATTTATAATTTTTTTCCTTTTAATTTGCAGTTGAAAATGGACATAGAATGGAATCATAATTGGGTTCATGACAATTTTCTTAATTCTACTGATGGTGACATAACCAGAAAAATTGTCAAGGAGAGTTTTTTAATCTGGTTTTCTGATGGGCAGTTCATAGAATCATAAAATGGTAAGGTTGGAAGGGACCTCAAAGATCATCTAGTTCCCACCCCCTGCCATAGGCAGGGACACCTCCCTCTAGTACAGCTCACTCAAGGCCTCGTCCAACCTGGCCTTGAACACCTCCAGGGAGGGAGCAGCCACAACCTCCCTGGGCAACCTGTTCCAGTGCCTCACCACCCTCACCGCAAAGAACTTCCTCCTAATATCCAGTCTAAATGCAGTTTCTCAGCTTGTGACAGTTACAGATTTCATTCATATGTGAGATGGTTAACAGTACCAAATTACTAAACCTTACAGACACTTCCCATTACGAGCTGGGTTTCTTTGCACACTTAGTCTGTTAACTGCTTTTTTTAGGTTGTTTCTGTTTAATTTCAGCTATCTCTGAAATTCATTCCAAAACACAAATAAAGGATTTTCTTTCTGCTAATACATTCAAGTGGCCATTTCTTTAGAATAATATTAATGCACTTCATAGTAGGCCTTTATGATGCAGTTAGAAGAGGATTGTCATTAAATTCCTCCTGCATTTGCCAGACAGAAGTGTATGTGTCTGGGCTTCATAGCCTCTGCTCAGTGAGTTTGTTTAAATCCAGGAAGCAGTGAGGTTACTCTAGGCAGGTGCTGCATAGGTAGCTTGAGTGACAGGGTGACTTTTGTGTGCTGCAGAGTGGTGGTTTGGGAGCATAGTGGCATGTCTGGGTGGCTGCAATTGGACTGTGGGATGCACGTGGTGTACCAAATCCTCCACTTTTCCCCCTAGGCAAAATATTTGAATGGGGAAAATAACTGTGTGTTGGACATGTGTAGGGATCATTTGGATTAGCACAATTCCAACCCATTTTGGAAGCCTGTACAAGTCTAGCTAAGTGTAATTTTATTCCATGGAAAGAATGATAGCAGCTATAGCTGCTTTTGTGAAGCAAAATGCTCTGGTTTTGATTTAAATCTAAAGGGTTTATTCACAGTTGGGTGCTTGGTTTGCTTTCTTTGGTACAAATTGCAATCTGAAAAAATGAACTTCACAGAAAGAAATTACATCTTACTCAAATACCTCCTGTGGATGATCTTTCTCTCTCTCTCTTTTTTTTTTTTTTTCCCCTGAATGTTGGAATTTATTTGGTTCTATGAACTTTTACAATGCAAGTCACTTATCAACATTTTCATCAAACTGGCTGACTGCAGATTCACACTGGTTTCAGTATAGTTAGAGATGCTAAAACTGTCTTGTTTTTCCTCTTTTCCATTTGTTCGTATGCATGAAGGCTATATTTTATGTATTATATATTGTATATTTACATATTATTAGATTTCACAGTATCACAGTGTCACCAGGGTTGGAAGAGACCTCAAAGATCATCAAGTCCAACCCATTACCACAGACCTCAAGACTAGACCATGGCATCAAGTGCCACATCCAAACCCGCCTTGAACACCTCCAGGGACGGTGACTCCACCACCTCCCTGGGCAGCCCATTCCAGTAGCCAATGACTCTCTCAGTCGAGAACTTTCTCCTCACCTCCAGCCTAAACTTCACCTAGCACAGCTTGAGCCTGTTATGTCCTTCAACTCATTTAGGTGTAAGATAGCTCTCCTTTGTAAGCATGACTGGTTTGTGAAATCTCTGTTGTACAAATTGGGATTGCTACCATATGGGAGACAGAAATGTATGAGGAAATGCAACATTATAAGCTGTCGAATGATATATTGGGAAAATGGAGTTTCTTACTATCACAATGTATGTGCACAAAAGGACCAGATGAAAGTTCTGTAGGATTTTTTTAGGTTTTTTTGCTTCATGTTACACCTTCTGATTGACTTGGCAACTTCAGTAAAGTTTCCCTATTGTGCTTTTTCCTGTTTTTCCCTGCCATGTATGACTGAGTGCCCGCACTTAGGAGAATTTGTATTTCCTTCTCCTTTTCCCCCCCCCCCTCTCAAATCCCATTTGATATTTGTCTCAGTTGCATTGAGGAAATACTTTCCATTTTGCAATAAAGTCAGAGGATGAGCGTGTGTGCTCTGACAATACCATTTTATTAACCTGAGTAGTTTACATAATGCTCCATGTCTTATTTTATGTGTTTCTTATTATTTGTGTAAGATTTAGGAATGTTGATTTTTTTTTTTCCTCTGTGTGCTCTGTTCAAGCAACTATGCAAATAATTCCTCTGCCTGAAAGTAAACAAAAGCTTTTAAAACAATTATTAAAAAACCAAAAAACCAAACAGCAACGCTATCACTAAAGGCTTGTTATAAAACCTCCTGGAGCTCATATAGAGTGAAAGCAAATTCCTGTGGGTCTGTCAGGTCTTTGGTATGGTGGCAATCTGACAAGCATAGAATCATAGAATGGTAAGGTTGGAAGGGACCTCAAGGATCATCTAGTTCCAACCCCCTACCATAGGCAGGGACACCTCCCACTAGTACAGGTTACTCAAGGTCTCAAACATGATAGAGTCTTTTCTGCTGCAACATGTTCCATACCCATCAACTGATTCTATAGAAGTGCAGGAATTTTAATCTGTTTGTTGTCTTTGAGCTTAGGCATAAGTCACTTCCATGAGCTTGAGGTATATGTGAATTCTTTTAGAATTAGAATTTAAATTAAAATTTAAATTAGAGTGTTTCAGTACAGGTATATAGGTGTGGTTTGAGATGCAGATACCCAGACTAGCAATAGTGAATGCTTCAAGTATATGTATTTCTCAGTAAATAAGTCCCCGTTGCTCCTCTGCTGCAGTGTTTCTTAGCAACTGCTGCATTTCATTTTTAGCAAGTGTTTCCTTGACAATACTCGTGGCATACATGTCAGGCATTTCATTCGAAGGGCTTTATAGTCCAAGAATGTATTTGTAAAGCATCATTGAAATGCGTCTGTTGTTTGGAAAAAAGAAGTGGGCAGACACAGCATTGTTGCATGATTTGGTAGAAGGAATGGGAGAATAGAAAGCAGGAGTTTGGGCTAATCGTGGCAAGAATCCCTCTAGATGTATCAAAGAGAAATTCTGTGTCTAAAACTCACTCTGTCTTTTGGACTGGTGAAGGAAAGCAGATGAGTGGTCTGTCCTTGCCAATGCACCACTTAAGCAGAACACTGAATTTTGGCATTGCTCCTAGGGGGATTTTACAGTCTTCTAGCCCTGCAGTCTAAGCCTCTTCACATGCTGTGTTGAATTTTTTAATTCCCTTCCCTACATCCTGTCTTCACCTGGTGTATCCAAGACTCTAGGTTTTTGTACTGTTGAATAGCTGAGTCTCTCTGTGACAAGCTGTTTCTGACAGCCCATCTCTCACTGGCTTTGTTAGCTGCCACAGCACAAGTAAGCAACTACTGTTTTCCAGCTGTCTGTGATTTGGTTGTGAAATACAGACAAGGTGCTACCTTTCTTGAGATTTAGATATATCCCCAAAAATCTTGTGATTAGGTGATATCACCAGGCAAGCTGCTTTAAATTCCAGGATTCTAATATTCAGATATTAATATTCCTGGGGCTACATGAGGATGTGGTTAAAGATTTGCAAACATTTTGCAATTCACAGAAAGTACAATTTGAGTTAGAGCAATTGTCAGGTCCAGACAGAAATGCCCTTGTTTTTCAGGTCCTCTGTTAAATATTGTTTAATTACTGTCCTTTGTTAAATATTATTTATCTAATTTTACAGACCAGTCTGCTCTTAAGAAGCAGTAAAAGGCATGAACTTTCAGATGCTTTTAATTGCACATTTCTTTTCATTTTTCATATACAGCTTTTGTTTTCATTTTTCATATACAGTTTTTGTTGATTTCCATATCCATTTGTCTCTTTTAATTTTGTAAGCAGAAAAAAATTGGAATCTTAAGGCTGTTGGTCTGGAACTGCTCATCAGCTGGACAAATTTGTCATGGATTGTGATTCAACATTTTGTTTCATAGAATCATAGAATGGTAAGGTTGGAAGGGACCTCAAGGATCATCAAGTTCCAAACCCCTGCCATAGGCAGGGACACCTCCCACTAGTACAGCTTACTCAAGGCCTCCTCCAACCTGGCCTTAAACACCTCCAGGGAGGGAGCAGCCACAACCTCCCTGGGCAACCTGTTCCAGTGTCTCACCACCCTCACTGCAAAGAACTTCCCCCTAACATCCAGTCTAAATCTCTCCTCTGCCAGTTTAAACCCATTGCCCCTTGTCCTGTCGTTGCAAGACCTTGTAAATAATCCCTCCCCAGCCTTCCTGTAGGCCCCCTTCAGATACTGGAAGGCTACTATCAGGTCCCCTCGAAGCCTTCTCTTCTCCAGGCTGCAGAGCCCCAACTCTCTCAGCCTGTCCTCATAGCAGAGCTGCTCCAGCCCTCTGATCATCCTCGTGGCCCTCCTCTGGACCCGCTCCAACACTTCCATGTCCTTCCTGTGCTGAGGGCTCCAGAACTGCACACAGTACTCCAGGTGGGGTCTGACAAGAGCAGAGTAAAGTGGCAGAATCCCCTCCCTTGCCCTACTGGCCATGCTGCTCTTGCTGCAGCCTAGGACTCGCTTGTCTGTCTGGGCTGCATGTGCACACTGCAGACTCATGAAGTACAAAGGCAGATAAGTGTAACTGCTGAGGCCAATCCCTGAGATTTTTTTTTTTAAATTTTGAAATTTGGTTTCATTATTAGTCTAATATTGTACATGGCTGAGAACAAGTAAGGCTCAGTGCCTTTTTTTTTTTTTTTTCACTAAAACCCAGTTGTTTTCTATAATGGTGTTATGCACAAAATGAGTATAAAGGGTCATGGGCAGAAGACTAGGAATGATGGGTTCATGGGATTATAGGATACTCATAATAAAAGGGACCTCAAGCAATCATGTAGTGCAGCCTCATGCTCACTTGTTTCATTTTGTTGTCAGAATTTTCGTCTTGTTTCGTATAGACAGTTCAAATTTTCAGTGCTACTCTTTATATTTTGACAGAGGAATGAGTATCAAATGCAGAACCTGAATAGTTGGCTGTCTGGGCTGCATGTGCACACTGCAGGCTCATGTTGAGCTTTTCATCAACCCAGACTCCAAGGACCTTTTCCTCAGGGCTGCTCTCCAGCCATTCACCACCCAGCCTGTATTTGTGCTTGGGATTGTGCCTACCCAGGTGCAGGACCTTACACTTGGCCTTATTGAATTTCATCAGGTTGGCCTGGGCCCACCTCTCCAGCCTGTCCAGGTCCCTCTGGATGGCATCCCTGCCCTCTAGCAAGTCGACTGTGCCACACAGCTTGGTGTCATCTGCAAACTTGCTGAGGGTGCACTGATTGCTCTGTCCATGTCACTGACAAAGATGTTAAACAGCACTGGTGCCAGCACTGACCCCTGAGGGACACCACTTGTCACTGGTCTCCAGGTGGACATTGTGCCCTTGATCACCACTCTCTGTGTGTGACCATCCAGCCAATTCCTTATCCAACCGTGCTCCACCCATCAAGTCCATGTTTTTCCAGTTTGGTGACCAGGATGTCATGTGGGACAGAGTCAAATGCCTTCCTCAGGTCCAGGTAGATGACATCAGTTGCCCTTCCCTTGTCCACTGTTGTTATGACTTCTTCATAAAAAGCCACTAAATTTGTCAAGCAAGATCTGCCCTTGGTGAAAAGAGCATAAATCTTCCTTGGACAATGTTTGCAGTGTAATGTTATTTTGCATTCCAGGTAATCGTAGATTCCCTGTCTATTATCAGACCATAAGACTTCTGAGCTCTCAGAAAGTCCTTCTGTAACTCTCAAAATTCTGTCGTTTGAGATGATAAAAAGCAGGTTGAAATTGTAATAATATTTTTTTTAACAGAGAAATCCATGAAATGTAAATAAACAGCAGATTCCTTTTTCTATCACCAACACCCTTTAATAACATAAGCATTGTTAAACGTTTAGTTTATGCATCTATTACTGATTGCAAGTTAGTTTGGCATGCTGCCCTGGAAATACTGACTTGAGATCAGTTGAGAAGCTGAAAATAGGTATGGAATGAAAATATTTATGGAAAATCAAGTGACTACAACTGTCCATTATCTGATAAAATTGCATGAAATGGATTATCAGTTTGGAGCTGCATGCCATATATTTGCATTCATCTCTCTTTCTACCTTTGAGAAAACAAGAGAAAATAATCAGCAACCAAAACCAACTCCAGCTGACATAACTTACAATATCAGCTGAACACAAAGTGAGGAAAGCAGTGAACTTAGGAATCACTGCTGACTCAAATGCATTGGCAGGACACTGAGAAAAGAACTACCATAGCTGCTTCTCTGGTTCACTGTGCTGACTTCTTTGCTGAACTGTTTCCACCCTGTGATTAATGGTGAAGTTTATCTTACAGAACTGTCATTTTGCCATCTCTTTCACTAGTACAGCAATCACTTTGGAGGAGAGGGGAGTAAAAGGGCTTGAACTGACCCATTTATTTTTGTAATCAAGAACAGGATGCACTAACTTTCAGCTCAAAGTGCCCCATTATGCACACTTGAGAAATGAGTCACAATTAACCTCTTACAATAGGCTGTTGTTGGTGGGAAGACGAACTCAAATTTCCAGATACGAACATCCCAAGTACAAATCCCAAGCACAAATCCAGGCTGGGTGGTGAATGGCTGGAGAGCAGCCCTGAGGAAAAGGACCTTGGAGTCTGGGTTGATGGAAAGCTCAACGTGAACCTGCAGTGTGCACATGCAACTCAGACAGCAACCGAGTCCTAGGCTGCATCAAGAGCATCGTGGCCAGCAGGGCAAGGGAGGGGATTCTGCCCCTTTGCTCTGCTCTTGTCAGACCCCACTTGGAGTACTGTGTGCAGTTCTGGAACCCTCAGCACAGGAAGGACATGGAAGTGTTGGAGCGGGTCCAGAGGAGGGCCACAAAGATGATCAGAGGGCTGGAGCAGCTCTGCTACGAGGACAGGCTGAGAGAGTCTGGGCTCTGCAGCCTGGAGAAGAGAAGGCTTTGAGGGGACCTGATAGTAACCTTCCAGTATCTGAAGGGGGCCTACAGGAAGGCTGGGGAAGGATTATTTACAAGGTCCTGCAATGACAGGACAAGGGGCAATGGGTTTAAACTGGCAGAGAGGAGATTTAGACTAGATGTTAGGAAATTCTTTACAGTGAGGGTGGCGAGGCAGTAGCACAGGTTGCCCAGGGAGGTTGTGGCTGCTCCCTCCCTGGAGGTGTTTAAGGCCAGGTTGGAGGAGGCCTTGAGTGAGCTGTCCTAGTGGGAGGTGTCCCTGCCTATGGCAGGGGTTTGGAACTAGATGATCCTTGAGATCCCTTCCAACCTTACCATTCTATGATTCTATGAACATGCTTCAATGTTGTTATATGGTAGTGAGATTCAAAGCAGCAAGGGAAGTCTTTTCAATTTCTTGGTTTAGAGTTCATAGATATTCTAAATCGATGATAACTTTGATGCATGTTTGTGGTGACATGGTGACACCATTAGATGCTTCAGTTACGTTGGGTACTTAGCTACTGAGTAGGGATGTTGTTTTTCAAGCATTTAGTGTACTCTGTCTACAACTTAAGTCCATTCTTTTCAGAACTTGGTATTTTCCACTCTATTCTGTTCCTCAAAGTCTGTTTCCTTTGTTTCATAAAGATATTACTGAATATAGAATCATAGAATGGTAAGGTTGGAAGGGACCTCAAGGATCATCTATTTCCAACCCCTCAGCGGTTCTGGGTTTGGAGCATGTTAAGTTTAATCAAGTTACCTTCTCTTTTTGTATGTATTTTCTTTAAGTCATAGATCTATGCTCGTGCAAGGGTTTCTGTCTCTCTGTCTTTCTGATTTCTCACTAATTTTGTATGCATGCTGTATTTAAAATATACTTCCCTCCAGAGTGAGAAGCCAAGTATGGGCAACAGAGGGTTGGACAATGCAGATTTCTGCTCCTCTTTATGACCGACTCTTCTGTTTAATTTTGTGTTTTTCTCTGCAACTCAGAATGCTATTTCCATGGCTGCATCTCTGATTTCTTAGCTAAAATTTCCAATTCTAAATTAAGGTCACACCCTTCACAGAACAAAACCTGAAGTTTTACTTCAGTGAAAAGACTGTCAACAGTGAGATACAGGCTTTACTTGCCACACCTGAATGATTTTGACTGTGTAAAATCGAAGAGTTGTAAAACTCAGATTGAGTAGAATTTACCTTCTCCATTTATCCAGAATCCATTTTGATTCTGTTCTTGAATCCCAAAAATATCTTGCAAAAGAAACTACTTATAGGAGCAAATGTTCTATCACAGATTTCTGCTTTCATTGCTTTTGCTTTTCCAAAAGGAAAACGTTTCTTGGGTACAAATTAACAGAGGAACTGCAAAGAACTTACTTCTAATTTAGAGCAATCTTTTCTATTAGCTAGGCAAAATACAGAAGTTTTTGCCTCCTTTTGTTGTACACCATAATGACATTGTAATTTGCCACTTGCTGCAGTGATCTACAACATTGAGTAGGAAAACAATATACTCCCATGCATAGAAAAAGATAATTTAGAAAGTCATACTACACCACTTCAGATTCTTTTTGCCCTAAACTTTGTGTCAATTTAGTCAACTCAGTCAGTGAGATGATAAAGATTGTGTTGCTTTGCAGCATCTGTTTTGAACTCCCCAGCCAGATTCCAATTATTTGTTAGCTAAGACCTTATCTATTTAGTAGTGTGGTCTTTTGGCAAGTATGGTCTCTGGGGCAAAACACTTGCTAGAAGCTTTTTATAATTCAACTTCCTTATTGTTTATATAGTCTGTCAAACTGATGTTTTTGTGAGGCAGTGCCTAGATGTTCAAAGACACATGCTTTTATGCTAAGTTGCGTTCTTGACCAGCAATAGGGTTTTAAGTGAAAGCAAAACCAAACTAAAATAATAAAAAAACCCAAATCCTCACAAATCTCATGTGAAATGGTAAGCTATAAACAACCTTTGGCTTTATGAAGCAACTGCACAAACAGCTGTGGTAATGCAAAGAGGCTAGCAGGTAAGGAAGTACATGGGAAAGAACAGTGCCAGACTCTGATAAAGTCCAGTTTTTCTTAGGCCAGCTACACTGTTGTTATCTCAAATACTTAGAGTGAATAAAACCAAGATTTCTAGTCACACTTGTGGCAGTTAGAAATTAAGGTGGTGAGGGAAAAGGTGGCGCTACTCTACCAGGCCTATAGGAAGACTGGGGAGGGATTATTTACAAGGTCTTGCAATGACAGGACAAGGGGCAATGGGTTTGAACTGGCAGAGGGGAGATTTAGACTGGATGTTAGGAAGAAGTTCTTTACAGTGAGGGTGGTGAGGCACTGGCACAGGTTCCCCAGGGAGGTTGTGGCTGCTCCCTCCCTGGAGGTGTTCGAGGCCAGGTTGGAGGAGACCTTGAGTGACCTGTACTAGTGGGAGGTGTCCCTGTCTATGACAGGGGATTGGAACTAGATGATCCTTGAGGTCCCTTCCAACCTTACCATTCTATGATTCTATGATCTCCAGATTTACATCATTCAATGACAATGATGCCTTTGTTGCAAAGTGCTGTTGAAGCTTTCTTGCTGAAAACAAATTGTACAGTCAGAAACATGTGGGAGTTAGTCAAGTATTAGTTTTGTCACTTTTCACCAGATTTAATGATATAATTGTGAGACTGCTATTATCCTGGTAAAGTTTCCCTAATAATGAACATTGCTATTGTATCTGGTCTTTAAACACAGCTGTGTTTTTAAAAAAAACCCAAATACACAACTGTCTTTTAAAAAAAAAAGTAATTTAAATCCTTAAATTAGTAAGCATCTCAACTATAAGGTGATAGAGTGCTGAGATATCACTTTACTTGCAATAAAATAGAAAGAAATCTTGTATAAATGCAAAGGGAAGCCCTGTAAGAAGAGTTCAATGACACCATTGTGTGGCCAGCAGGAGCAGGGAGGTCATTCTCCCCCTGTACTCTGCACTGGTTAGGCCACACCTTGAGTCCTGTGTCCAGTTCTGGGCCCCTCCATTTAAGAAGGACATTGAGGTGCTTGAGCATGTCCAGAGAAGGGCAACGAGGCTGGTGAGAGGCCTCGAGCACAAGCCCTATGAGGAGAGGTTGAGGGAGCTGGGATTATTTAGCCTGGAGAAGAGGAGGCTCAGGGGAGACCTTCTTGCTGTCTACGACTACCTGAAGGGTGGTTGTAGCCAGGAGGAGGTTGCTTTCTTCTCCCAGGCAACCAGCACCAGAACAAGAGGACACAGTCTCAAGCTGTACCAGGGGAAGTTTAGGCTGGAGGTGAGGAGAAAGTTCTTGACTGAGAGAGTCATTGGCTACTGGAATGGGCTGCCCAGGGAGGTGGTGGAGTCACAGGAACACCTGGAGGCATTCAAGGTGGGTTTGGACGTGGCACTTGGTGCCATGGTCTAGTCTTGAGGTCTGTGGTGATGGGTTGGACTTGATGAACTTTTAGGTCTCTTTCAACCTTGGTGATACTGTGGTAATTAGAAGTTCATCCTTTGTGGTATCACAGTAATGTGAGAAAAGCACTTTTTTCCACTGTTTTGGGGTATGACAATATAATACTCCTTTGTTAAACAAAACTACATTTGTCAGGACTTTGAAAGAGGTTGTTGAGATATTTTGGAGGTGGGGAAAAAATGTTGAAGTTGCAAAAATGTTGAAATGGTGTGTAACAGTTGGCCAAAGGATTTTAAATCATAGTATGTGTTGAAAACATCAGTCTAGAGTCCCTGTAAACTGTTAGCTAAGACACTTTTGGGCATGCTTAGGAGGAACTCTGATGTGTCAATCATAGGCTGCTTCAGTTTCCAAGGAACTCTCTAAAGTCAATGGACTGCAGTAGCATTTTCACTCTTTTTTCTTTTCTTTTCTTTTCTTTTTTTTTTTTCTTTTCCCCTGAAGATCAAGAAGAAAGCATAAGGAATCTGTGCAAAGAAAATATTTGGTACACTGCACCTGCAGAGAGACAACATTTCTACAATCACTATTAATCTTCTTTAGGCACTCTGGTCATTTGAAATGCTTATCTGTATTAATTCTTTATTTGTAATTTGTAACTGATTGACTAATTTAGTCTCTTTTCATGTCTACAAACTGTCACTGATAGATGATATTTTTCCCAAATGCATCACATAATTTATTAAATAATTTCATCAGCTCATTATCAAGCAATTGTGAATATTGCTTATAGAAAAGCTGGATGAATGTTCTGTCCCAGCTGCATGGTCCTAGATCCTGTGCTGAGACAGGAGGTGCTTCATTAACTTCAGAACTTTTTTTTTTTTTTTTTAATTCCACTGGAATAGCTCCTTGCAGAATCTAGTTTGGTGTGAATGCTTGCAATAAGTGAATTGTGTTTACAGGAGTTGTGATGCCAATAACTTTATTCATTTAGAAATGCTGCCAGTAAATAGACTATTCAGAGAAAATAAACACAGATGCTCATACATACAATAGTAAATTAATTTAAAATTTCAACTAATCTTCAAAGAAAATTAGAATCATGGAATCATAGAATCAACCAGGTTGGAAGAGACCTCCAAGATCACTCAGTCCAACCTATCACCCAACCCCAGCCAATCAACTAGACCATGGCACTAAGTGCTCCATCCAGTCTTTTCTTGAACACCTCCAGGGATGGTGACTCCACACTCCGCCCTGGGCAGCCCATTCCAAACCAAATCACTTTCTCTGTGAAGAACTTCCTCCTAATATCCAGGCTAAACCTCCCCCATCACAACTTGAGACTGTGTCCCTGTCTTTTCCAGGCTAAACAACCCCAGCTCCCTCAGCCTCTCCTCACAGGGCTGTGCTCCAGGCCCCTCATCAGCTTCATCGCCCTTCTTTGGACACTTTCCAGTACCTCAACATCTCTGTTGAATTGAGAGGCTCAGAACTGGACACAGGACTCAAGGTGTGACCTGACCAGTGCTGAGTGCAGGGGCAGAATAACCTCCCTTGTCCTGCTGGCCACACTGTTCCTGATCCAGACCAGGATACCATTGGCTCTCCTACCCACCTGGGCACACTGCTGGCTCATGTTCAGCCTCCTATCTACCAGTACCCCCAGGTCCCTTTCTGCCTGGCTGCTCTGCAACCACTCTGTCCCCAGCCTGCAGCACTGCTTGGGGTTGTTGTGGCCAAAGTGTAGAACCCTGCACTTAGCTTTGTTAAATCTCATCCTGTTGACCTCTGCCCACCCATCCAGCCTGTCAAGGTCCCTCTGCAGAGCCCTCCTAGTCTCCAACAGATTGACACCTGCTTTGGTGTCATCTGCAAACTTACTGATGATGGACTCAATTCCCTGGTCCAGATCATCAATAAAAATATTGAATAGGACCAGACCCAGCACTGATCCCTGGGGGACACCACTAGTGACAGCTGCCAATGGGATGTGGCACCATTCAATCACCACTCTCTGGGCCTGGCCCTCCAGCCAGTTCTTGACCCATATCAGAGTGAATCTGTCCAAGCCAGGAGCTACCAGCTTTACCAGGAGCTTGTTGTGGCAGGTGGTGTCAAAGGTGGAGTCCAGCTAGACTCCATCCAGAGCCTTCCCTGCATTCACCAGGAGGGTAACCTGAGCATAAAAGGAGATCAGGTTGGTCAGGCAGGGCCTACCCTTCCTAAACCCATGTTGACTGTGCCTGATCCCTTGGCCATCCTGTAGGTGCTTTGTGATGGCACTCAAGATGACCTGTTACATAACCTTGCCTGGCACTGAGGTCAGGCTGACAGGTCTGTAACTTCCTGCTTCCTCCTTCCAGCCCTTCTTGTGGGTGGGCATCACATTGGCTAACTTCCAGTCTTCAGGGACCTCTCCAGTGAACCAGGACTGCTGATAAATGATGGAGATCAGCTTGGCCAGCTCATCTGCCAGCTCTTTCAGCACCCTAGGATGGATCTCATCTGGTCCTATGGACTTGTGAGGATCCAAGTGGCTCAGCAGGTCACTTACTACTTCCTCCTGGATTACAGAGGGACTGTACTGGTCCCTGGTTCCATCTTTCAGTTCAGGAGGCCAGTTGTCCTGCAGATTACCTGTCCCACTATTGAAGATTGAGGTAAAGAAGGTGTTAAGTACCTCTGCCTTTTCCTCATGTTTTGTTATTAGATTCCCCTCTGCATCTAATAAAGAGTGGAGACTGTCCTTGCCCCTTCTTTTGCCATTAATATATTTATAGAAGCATTTTTCAGTAAATTTTTGCTTTCAGTAAATTTACAGACTTATTTACAGTAGCACAATAAACATTTTTTCCATGTTCTTGATATTACACCTGAGTGCAATGTATGTTACAGTATCACAGTATCACCAGGGTTGGAAGAGACCTCAAAGATCATCAAGTCCAACCCATCACCACAGACCTCAAGACTAGATCATGGCACCAAGTGCCACGTCCAAACCCACCTTGAACACCTCCAGGGATGGTGACTCCACCACCTCCCTGGGCAGCCCATTCCAGAAGCCAATGACTCTCTTAGTGAAGAGTCTCTCATGTTCTGAGTATGTTCTTGGTCACTGTTAGCAACTAACAAACATCAGGCATTTGGTTTTACTGTAGCTCTCTGGGTTTTTTTAAAGAAAACTATAGTATCAACTATTTTAGAAGGTAACTTTAAAATGGTACAAAGAGTTTCAAATAGTTTGAGGCCCCAAAAGCATCCAGAGAGTTTATGAATTTAATTTTTTTTTCTCTAGCTGGGCATTTAACTCTGGCAGATAATTTCTTTGAATTTACAGAAAGTAAGTTTCCTCTTCATGAGCGTTTGCATTTGTTAGTGATGATTACAAAATAGCTGCTATTATGCGATGTGAGCTTTGTGCTGTAACTAAACATGCATAGCAAATATAACAGAAAAGAAATTAGGTGAAAGTTATTCCAACACTGCTACAGAAGTCTTTTCCATGTATAAAGTAACCTTAGTTGTTTAAATTTAAGACAAAGGAAATGGTGCCTAAAACTGCAGATCACTTAAGGCTTCCTTGATGCTAATTAACTTACTTAACTCAGTTCATTGGCAGATTTTAATCACTACAAAAGCTCCTGTGGATATTTTGTTTTTATTTTAAAAGCAGAAGCATATGGTTCTTTAAAAGATCTGTGACTTTTTCTGTAGTCATTTGAGAAATCAATTTGATGTTTTCATGTGCATACATTTAGTTTCACAATCGCTCAGTTTTAAACTTAACCCCTTGCAAACACTGCCAGAGTTGCTGTGCTGACAGCAGTCAGCCTTATAACATAATTTCCTGGAGGCCTTGCCTTTTTAATCTTAGTGAAACCAAAAAGGATATTTGCAGGTATTTCTACCAAAATGACTCAGACAATATAATAGTGCAATCTCTTAAGCATTTGAAATTTATAGGTAAATTGTTTCAAGTATAGGACCTATCTTATTTGGACTTTCAACATTTGCTTTTAATAAGAAGAACAACAAAAACTAGAGGCTACTTGCAACACACTGCTTCAGGTCTTGCCCCTTCTATGCTATTTGCTACATTTTGTACTATCATCTGTATTAGAAATTCCCACCCAATTCAAACCTAAATGACTGCTCATGTTCTCTAAAATCATTACAATGCTTCGATTGAAGTAGTTGTTGTAGACCAAATCTAGTCTTACGAGATTGCAAGCCTAGGTATCATATGTTCTCTGTGAATAGGTAAAAAAAAAGACCACTATGAGGCAAATAAGTGACATTTTCTCAGGTGTAATTTGACTGTGCATTCGTCAAATTACTAATGAACAACTAATGAGTTATTTAAAGAGCAATCTTAGTACGTGTAGAATCATAGAATGGTAAGGTTGGAAGGGACCTCAAGGATCATCTAGATCCAAACCCCTGTCATAGGCAGGGACACCTCCCACTAGTACAGGTCACTCAAGGCCTCCTCTAACCTGGCCTTGAACACCTCCAGGGAGGGAGCAGCCACAACCTCTCTGGGCAACCTGTTCCAGTGTCTCACCACCCTCACTGGAAAGAACTTCCTCCTAACATCCAGTTTAAATCTCCCCTCTGCCAGTTTAAACCCATTGCCCCTTATCCTGGTATTGCAAGATCTTGTAAATAATCCCTCCCCAGCCTTCCTGTAGGCCCCCTTCAGATACTGGAAGGCTACTATCAGGTCTCCTGGAAGCCTCCTCTTCTCCAGGCTGCAGAGCCCCAACTCTCTCAACCTGTCCTCATAGGAGAGCTGCTCCAGCCCTCTGATCATCTTCGTGGCCCTCCTTTGAACTCACTCCAACACTTCCATGTCCTTCCTGTGCTGAGGGTTCCAGAACTGCACACAGTAGCTCCAGAACTGCACACAGTTATGTATGTATGTTTTTATGAAATGGGCATATGTAAAAGCATTTATGTTGCATACTCTACAGAGCATAGATTTAACAAATTGGAGTGCCCATTTCCCAATTATTAGACTGTTCCTCTGAGTTAAATTTTAACTTTGTTCTACAAGACAAGAGTGGGAGTCTCAGAGTTATGGTTCTTTCTCCCTATGAATTCTATGTATACAGGTTGATGATAAATGATCATTCATCACAGATGAATTTCCAGAGCCACACCTTAAGAATTTACTAGTGCTGGCAGATAAATAAGATTTGAAACACGACATCCATGTCTCATTTACTAAGTGGTATTAATTTATCCAGTGATAGTGCAAAAACTAGATTTAACAGTGTTTTAATACACTTGAGCCAAATTGTGACATTTCATGATAAGGGCACAAAAGGTGGGATTTTATCATTTTGTGTGTGTTGTTTTGATTCACTTGAGTCTGGCTTTTGCCATTCACTTTTGCTGTTACCGTTTAATTTGATAGAACAAAATGAGTCAAAGAAAGCTGACAGAAAATTTGTTTGTGAAGGGCGTTTAATCTTATTTCAGGTGTTGCTTGAAAATGAATGTTTGGCAAAATACTTCTTATTAATTTAATGACATACACCTGCCTGACCCCATTCCATGCCCCAAAACACTGCTGACACCCCAAACCCACCCCAAGACAACCTGTAATATCTGCTTTAAAAGAATTCCTTTGCATGGTAGAAAGGGCAGGAGGGGAACCCAGAAAAGAGCACATCGTTACTAGCATTGCTCTAAATCAGTGCTGTTTTCCCTAAAACATGTAAAGAGTCATCTACAGTATCTTTTTTTTTTTAGAGCCCTTGTGACAGCACTGGGCATACTCCCTAACATTCTGTGATTCTGTCAAAAAGAGCTCTCTTGAAGTTTGGCTGCAACCAGCGTGAAGCTCCTTACTGGAGCAGCAGTACAGTACCAGGCTGTGTTACATTTTTCCCTCTCTGCTAGAGGGATTGAGTTTTCTGCATGTTCTGCCAATATAAGCTGGCTTGCTGATATGCTAGTCATTGTCACTTGGAGGAAGGAACACGTGGGGAGGAAATGGTGCCTTGCTTGTGGTTGCTCTCTGGAACAACTACTTCTATGCCCAGATACTGGAAAGAAAGGGAAGAGAGGATTTCCACCCATTGTGTTTAGGAAATGTCTTCTCTGATTATAAGGCTCTTAAGTAGAAGTCCTTTCCCGAACTTTCAGCTAAAATCTACTTTTATTGCATGTACATTGGAGGATGACCTCAGCAGCAGCCAAGTAGACTTTTCTGTTATGCTGGAAACAGCAGAACTTTGCTCTCTGAAGCATTGGATCAGAAAATGCAGTTATAGCTGTGACCAAATGGGGATGTTGTGCCACCTTTTGTGACACAAGGAGCTTGAATATGATTGAAGAGAGTAAATGTATACATATGTACTATTCATTCCTTTTGCTTTTTGCAGAACTGCCTTTTTATATTAGTACTGTGCATAATACTGTCAACATTAGCTCTACTGGCACTGCATTTCCTTTTTGCATTAATCAATCAAAATTATTTCTGAGAGTTCACATTTAATCCATATTACACACCTGGGAATGGTTACTAATGCAATAGGATTTAAAATGACCTTTATAACTGATAATTAATATATAAGAACTTCAAACATCACTAAAAATCTATATTGCCTAGAAAGTTATGAAAATGTAGCATACATTTTCAGCATGTACTGCAATTAGGCTGTATATGAAGTCATGAAAATGTAGCATATATTTTCAGCATGTACTGTATTTATGCTGTATATGAAGTCATGAAAATGTAGCTTACATTTTCAGCATGTACTGCAATTATACTGTATATGAAGTCATGAAAATGTAGCTTACATTTTCAGCATGTACTGCAGTTATGCTACAAATGTAGCATAAATGGTGGTGTGCTTGTGCTACGTTGGCATATGAAGATGGCAAAGGACAGTGAACAGTTGTCATGCAGAGAATAGCTGCATTGAGATAACCTTTTGCAGAGCCTAATAAACCTTTAATTTCGTCTTGGACTGCCTGACTAGGGAGGTGTTGCTGTTTCAGAAAACCCAGGTGAAATGCATTTAGAAGCACTGGAAATACTCTGATGAGTGCCAAGTAGGCATCCACATTTTTTTTGCCTGTCCACCTCCACTTTTCCAGGCTGTACAGAAGGCTACAGTGACTCCTGTTAGAAAATTACCATCTCCTCTGACTGCCTTAAACTAGAACTGTGTCCAAATTGTTGCGACCTTCCCTAGCAAATCCTCTTCTTGGGCTTGCAAGGGGAGGTTGTACTTGTCCTGCAAACACTTCCGGATCAGAGCAGTTCCACTGGCTGTCTGGGGTCTTCCATTGCTTTACTTATTAACTATGCAATCATCTGGTTTTGATGCTGCAGGAGTGCTGACAACAGTAATGCTATGCAGACAACCAAGTATTAAAGGCAGCACATTTTTGCTTTTTGGATGTAAATTGATTCTCTCTGCAGAGATGTTTCAAATGTATGGCACAGCTGGGGAAGCTCAGTATTCAGCATTATCTCCCTGAAGCAATAGAATTAGGAGCAGATTTTGGACTTGATTCAGGTTAGGATATCTTGCCTTGCCCTGCTTTTTGTGACATTCAAGTGATGTAATTGATACAGTAGCAATAACATCCAAAATGAATGTTCTATTAATAACTTCCCTTTAACAGCTACTTAACCCAGAACCTTAGCTTTGTATTGAAAGCTTTCCTGATAGTGCTTTGCAGCAATTGTACTGACAGACTGTCTTGAAAGTTAATGTGATGCCTAGGAACAAACATTTGGCAAGATTGACAACGTTTAGAGGTTTATTTCAAGTACGGTTTGTCTTGGTGAAAGAGACTTGCAAAATCTGTCCCCAGTGTATTCTGATTCTTAATCATCCTTGGTTCTCTGCATGGAGTGATTTCCCTACCAAATTTGAAAAAGTATTATTTGTTCTTTATTCTAGATTTTCCGTATTAACTTGTTTCACCTGTAACAGTAATAGAAAGACAGTTAATTTTATATGTCTATATTTTATATGTATATATGAATACAGTACATGTACATTACATAGATTTATATTCCTCTGTATGGGAAAAAAACCCCAACATATTGTCCTCTGCAACTTTCATTTTGCAGTCAATAATTTCCTTTATTTCTCTGTATTGAACAGCACTGTAAAAGGGATCTGTGGGTGCTGATTGACACCCGCCTAAATGTGAACCAGCAGTGTGCCCAGGTGGCCAAGAAGGCCAATGGCATCCTGACCTGCATCAGGAATAGTGTGGCCAGCAGGAGCAGGGAGGTCATTCTCCCGCTGGACTCTGCACTGGGATTGTTTAGCCTGGAGAAGAGGAGGCTCAGGGGAGACCTTCTTGCTGTCTACAACTACCTGAAGGGTGGTTGTAGCCAGGGTGAGGTTACTTTCTTCTCTCAGGCAACCAGCACCAGAACAAGAGGACACAGTCTCAAGCTGCACCAGGGGAAGTTTAGGCTGGAGGTGAGGAGAAAGTTCTTGACTGAGAGAGTCATTGGCTACTGGAATGGGCTGTCCAGGGAGGTGGTGGAGTCACCGTCCCTGGAGGTGTTCAAAGTGCGTTTGGACGTGGCACTTGGTGCCATGATCTAGTCTTGAGGTCTGTGGTGATGGGTTGGACTTGATGATCTTTGAGGTGTCTTCCAACACTGGTGATACTGTGATATTGTCACTGCTGCAGATGTAGTCTCTGCCAAGGTGTCCTAAAAAGTGGCAATCAGATATTAAAAAAATGTTAAAACCCAACAATATTTTTTTTACCCCAAATTATACTTTCTACCTGTAGGAATTGTAGTAATTTGGATCTTGTTGGAATAATGTCAAAAGGATGTATTTTTGACAAAATGTTTCCCTTCACTTTTTTTTTACGGTTGCATTATTTTTCTAATATAACATCACAGTTAGAAGGGTCGAATCACTTGTGTGTGCATTGTTAGTATTATCATGTGTCTTCTTCTTGCCCTGGTCCCTCAGGAGGCAAGAGAAATTGAAAATACTGAACATCAGTAACTTTTAGCAGCTAAGCTAAAGAAAAAAACAAACAGATCAACTGGTACCAGTAGTAAGTTCTGCATACTGGTGTTTCAAAGTACATACAGTACTTTGTGTGTAATGTAAATCAGGAAAAATAATGTTCCTACAGTGATCTGACTTCCAAGTTGTTTTGCTGCAGAAAACCTCAAACTGTCTGTCTGGTCTTCCTTATACAGCATGGAAAATTGAGGGGTTTGAGTTTTCTTTTTAAAGATATGGTTTGCCTTTGGTGCAAGAGAAGGTTAATAGAACCTCTCTCCTTGATGCAACGGACCAAAACTGAAGAGTTCAATGCAAATCTTCATCTGATGTATGTAGTATCTCACTTGGAACACTACAGGCAACGTGTGGGCTGACTCCAACACCTCCAGTTCTGCAAGTGCTTATTGTGAGTCTAAACTGCTTTAAAATCTGTGCAATTTGACCATACCCTCAATGTTAATTACATTGCTTAAGTGTTTTGCAGAACTGAGCTTTAACTAATTCAGTAGATCATATACATTTGAAACAGCTTTTAGCAATACTGCAAATAGTAATATATTACAGTTTTACAGTCCTCAAGTCTTTGCAATGGTATTGTGGAATTACTGTGGAATAACCTAGGCACAGCTTGCAGTTTTATCCTAGGATTTTTCCACCTTTTGTTTGCCGTTTCTGTTACATAACTAGTATTTTAGTTCTTAAGTTTCCCTGGCTTTTCTCTCACCTCTTTACTCTCAGAAATAAAGAAGATGCTTGTGGGAAGAGACAAAAACAAAGGGGGAGTGCAAGAAGTAAAATGAGTCATGCCTGTTCATGAATAGGGATGTGGTAGTATTGTATTGTAGTATAAGTACCAGATTAGTAGGTCTTAAAGGGCATTATAAACTCTTAGGTTAGATTTGCTTCATTACTTTCAAGGTAGATGTAAGACAGACATTAGCTTTCATTTTAAAGGTTTATAGCACATAATGGTTTTCCTGGACTGGTAATTTGTGACCCCAAGCAATTCTTGCTGTTTGAAAGAGAAGCTTTCTTACACCTACTACGGAGAACTACCCACTGATAACCTCATTCCTAGTATCAGTAGTTCTCAACTGATTCTTTGCAGATTAGTGGACTCTTGTGAATCCCCAAACAGATTTGGCAGCTTGTTCTGCCACTTTGCTCTTGTCAGACCCCACCTGGAGTACTGTGTGCAGTTCTGGAGCCCTCAGCACAGGAAAGACATGGAAGTGTTGGAACGGGTCCGGAGGAGGGCCATGAGGATGATCAGAGGGCTGGAGCAGCTCTCCTGTGAGGACAGGCTGAGAGAGTTGGGGCTCTTCAGCCTGCAGAAGAGAAGGCTTTGAGGGGACCTGATAGTAGCCTTCTAGTATCTGAAGGGGGCCTACAGGAAGGCTGGGGAAGGATTATTTACAAGGTCTTGCAACGACAGGACAAGGGGCAATGGGTTTAAAGTGGCAGAGGGGAGATTTAGACTGGATGTTATGAGGAAGTTCTTTGCAGTGAGGATGGTGAGGCACTGGCACAGGTTGCCCATGGAGGTTGTGGCTGCTCCCTCCCTGGAGGTGTTCAAGGCCAGGTTGGAGGAGGCCTTGAGTGAGCTGTACTAGTGGGAGGTGTCCCTGCCTATGTCAGGGGGTTGGAACTAGATGATCGTTGAGGTCCCTTCCAACCTTACCATTCTATGATTCTACACAGTCAGTACTGGGTATGGATTTGCCATTCTTTATGGAGGAGGGTACTGTGTTTGTCATGTTAGCCCAAATCACTTGTATTATGTAGGGGCAATACTTTGCTCTTTCTTGCTAAGTAAAAGAAAAGTCAGGTGGATTTTGTTGGTTGGTTGGTTGGTTTTTTTTTTTGTTTTGTTTTGTTTTGTTTGTTTAGTTTAAAAAAAACTACAGAATTGACAACAAATTCTTAGGAAAACAGAATCAAAAGGTGTTGTCGAGATGTATTGAAACACTTGTCTGTATTTCTCAGTAAAGGTCTTTCATGTCAGAGCAAACACCACAACCCTGAAAAGCACAATGGAATGGACTGCCCAGGGAGGTGGTGGAGTCACCATCCCTGGAGGTGTTCAAGGCGCATTTGGACGTGGCACTTGGTGCCATGGTCTGGTCTTGAGGTCTGTGGTAATGGGTTGGACTTGATGATCTTTGAGGTCTCTTCCAACCCTGGTGATACTGTGATACTGTGATACAATGCCATTCTGAAAATTACGTCTTATTGCTTTTCCTTGGTTGGTGTCACCAACTGGCACATCTCATTTATTAGGTTACTGCTAAGTGCAAATTAATCTACAAAGCAGTCTCTGGAGCAGAGGTGTCTTTTCCAATTATTCCTTCCAGACCCCTAGCACACAGCCAGTGTATTCCAGTATTCTAGCCTAGGAAGTTTAGAATTCAGCTTATACTAGGTTTCTCTTGCAGATATCTTGGAAGGAAGAAAAAAAAAATCCCTGTCTCTTTCAACATTTTGTCATACAGTTCATCCTTCACTTGATGTGCTTTATTTTATATGTTCTACATCAGACATGTTTTTTGCTGAGGAGGTGAGAGCTAAATGTCAGTCAGTGCACATGACAGATTTCTTTTGTTCAGGGTACCTTGAAAACGCTAAAGGTACTGTTGGCAGTAGATTGCTAACAGCGCTGAGTAGGAGATTCTTTTTTGAGTAGTAACCAAGGAGCGTGAGAACTGACTGTGGGCTTGCTCCAGGTGGGAAGCTCAAAGAGGAGTTTAGGATATTTGTGGTGCACGCTGAGATTTGCTATACTCGTGGACGGAAGTGTTCCTGAGTGAAAATTATTTAGAAAATGAGTAGGGCAGCAGCAAGCATTCTTTACAACCCATGTACATAAAAAACTCTTAGGTGTTCCTATTTAATTTATTAAGGTCTGGAACCAGAAGATGCTGCCTGTGTTTGGAAACTGGCTAGAGCGTAGGCTGGTGGGATTAAGGTAGCAGTGCCCTCGGATTTCTCTGAGGATAAACATAATATTGATGTCAGAGCCATTATTAAACCACCCCCTTGAAATGGACTTGTGGCTGGTGGTAATGACAAGCATTTTTAATAGTCTTAATGGCAAGTTTTTGAAAACAGAGGAATCAGCAGGTCATCTCTCTTAGGAGACATATTGTTGCAAGAAAAAAGGAT
This sequence comes from Eubucco bourcierii, assembly GCA_013396675.1. NCBI lineage: Eukaryota > Metazoa > Chordata > Aves > Piciformes > Ramphastidae > Eubucco > Eubucco bourcierii. The sequence goes on from VWZE01019656.1 coordinate 38,909, forward strand.
ATCTACTATGTAGCTGCTGTAGGAATTAGGTAAAAATGTTAATATGTAAAGTTGGATCTGAGCTTCTGGTATGAGAAATGACTGGAATATAGAGTAGCAAGGTTGGGGGTAACTGAATCTTTCTCCTGCTAGTTAGTGGTTAAACAGGGCAGTTGCATAGGGATTAGCCTTCTGGTAGAATTGATGAGCATCTGATAGCTGCTTGATACACAATGTCTTAAAGAATTCATGCAAGTGGGTTTGATCTATGAGATTATCTTTGCAGATTGTTTTCTTTAGTCATGATGGGATTGTAGTCGCTTGATAAAATCTGAGATTTATTTTGTTATAGTCTCATGGTTTCTTATACTGGAAAAACAAACCAAAACACCACAGATATGCTGGGATTTATATACATATATAATATAAAGGAGGCCTGAATACTGTAATTATATGTGTGTGTATATATTTATATATATGTGATTATGTGTGTATGTGTATATATATATGTATATGTGTGTATATGTATGTATCTCAATAGCATTTTTCTCTTCGAATTGATGAGAGTGCAATATGGATGATTGGTCAGATCTTTGTAGAGTTCAGTTTTGATTGGAGGTATCTGTAGAGATCTACAGGTCTAGGTTTTGAAAGATAGGAACATAATTCCTCACAGACTATGAGATTCCTGTGCTGTTTGTGGATGACTTTGAGATTAATAATTCTGTAGCTTTCAGGGAATGATACGAAAATGGTGTGCTGATACCCTACCGAATGGAGTCACACACAGATGGGCAGGAGCAGCTCTGCTATGAGGACAGGCTGAGAGAGTTTGGGCACTCTGCAGCCTGGAGAAGAGAAGGCTTCCAGGAGACCTGATAGTAGCCTTCCAGTATCTGAAGGGGGCCTACAGGAAGGCTGGGGAGGGACTATTGACAAGGTCTTGCAATGGGGTTGGAACTAGATGATCCTTGAGGTCCCTTCCAACCTTATCATTCTATGAAATTAGTATGAGTGAAGATCAATTCAGAGAATTTCATGTAGTGTTTTATTTCTTTATTCTGCTGCTCTCTTTCTCAGGAGTCAAGATGTACCTTCCTTGAAGCACTGTACGTGGAGTAGTTAATGATATAATTCATCTCACTTCCTCAGCTAAGTGTTAAGAACAGCAGTTGAGTGGTTTCATATCAGCATACCTGTTCTGCAGGGTTATTTTACTATGTGAGGTACATGTTCAAGTGTGCATGATTTCACAGATTAAACTCACAGGCTTTTTGCTTTCCTGTGTCTAAAAACATGATCTATGAAGAACTGAGTTTCCTTGGATTGTGTCAAGATGCAAATCCATTTTCACCTTAACTTACTAAAATTGAGATCTGTACAATCAAAATTCATCTTCAGACTCAATATATTTGTAGGGAAAGTTAAACTATGAAACCATGTGTTGATACCAACTGGAAATTAAACCGATTTCAGTGATATTTTATTAGTATCTCAATAGTAACAGATACTTCCATACTTCCAGGTTGTAGAAGTATTCCCTAAATCAAGTGAAAGAATTTTTTTACTTAACTTTTTTAATTCACCAGCTGTAAATGGTTATGTAATAGCAGTATATCAAATTAAAGGAAGTCAGTATCTCTGAAGGCAAAGAATAAGATACCAGGGTTTTTGTCTTTAAAATCTTTGTTCGATTCTAGCATGGGACCATTCTGTCTCTTTCCTGTTAGGCACTAACATACAGATGAGTTTTCTCTCTGGCTTTGCGATTCAGCCCTGGAACAAACTGTCTGGTGGGGCTCTGGACTCTCCTCCCTGAAGGTGTTCAAACCTCAGCTAGACAGTCACAGCTGTCTTGATCTAACAGTGATGGCTCCACATTGAATAAGAGATTAGATCTGATGACTGCTGGTGATCTCTTCCAAACAATGTTTCTGTAGTTCTGTGATAAACCTTATTGTTCAAAAGTGCTGCATTTGCTTGATGGACAACTTGGAATAACTTTACTAAGATGCAGGGCTTGTCCCCTTCACCTTAGCTATCATAACACTGATGGAAAACAAGTGTCCTGTTATTGGTACTATTTTCTCCTCTGTAAGGAGCCACATTTTCAGCCTGCTGTTATTGTGGTACTGTTACTGAATGCATATTAAAGGTCAGTTCTGAACTGTCATTACATGATAAATTGACAGACAGGGTTGTTTCTCAGCAAAGAATTCCCTTTGATAAAAATGTGAGATGTGCACATGCATGCACGTGTAGTATCCACGTGACATTAGTTGCCAGTCTGAACATGGGTCTTGACCTAGGGTTCCAAGTTCACCAGCATTCATTTTCACTGGACTTATTTCTTCCCAAAGCAGAGAGGTTACAAGGAAGTATTGCTTACGTAAGAGAAATAAACCAAATGGTAGCTAACTTCTGGTTGCTCTATTCCTCTGGAAAGTGCAGCTACACCACCTAACTGTGTTCGAGAGCTCAGTCAATATTGACTTCAATTAACTCAGGGCATGAAAATCCTGGGAACCACTGGTTTGGTTTTGGTTTGGGGGTTTGTTTTGTTTTGTTGTTTTGTTTGTTTGTTTTGTTTTTTTCCTCCAGCCACCTTGAGAACACATGGGATGGAAAAGTGAGACTTAGGTATATGGATTTGTTTTTCTTCAGACAGGGTCATAGAATCATAGAATGGTAAGGTTGGAAGGGACCTCAAGGATCATCTGGTTCCAACCCCCTGCCATAGGCAGGGACACCCCCCACTAGTACAGGTTACTCAAGGCTCCATCCAATCTGGCCTTGAATACATCCAGGGAGGGAGCATCCACGACCTCCCTGGGCAACCTGTTCCAGTGCCTCACCACCCTCACTGCAAAGAACTTCCTCCTAACATCCAGTCTAAATCTCCCCTCTGCCACTTTAAACCCGTTGCCCCTTGTCCTGTCATTGCAGGACCTTGTAAATAATCCTTCCCCAGCCTTCCTGTAGGCCCCCTTCAGATACTGGAAGGCTACTATCAGGTCCCCTCGAAGCCTTCTCTTCTCCAGGCTGAAGAGCCCCAACTCTCTCAGCCTGTCCTCATAGGAGAGCTGCTCCAGCCCTCTGATCATCTTTGTGGCCCTCCTCTGGACCCACTCCAACACTTCCATGTCCTTCCTGTGCTGAGGGTTCCAGAACTGCACACAGTACTCCAGGTGGGGTCTGACGAGAGCAGAGTAAAGGGGCAGAATCACCTCCCTTGCCCTGCTGGCCACGCTTCTCTTGATGCAGCCTAGGACTCGGTTGGCTGTCTGGGCTGCATGTGCACACTGCAGGCTCATGTTGAGCTTTTCATCAACCCAGACTCCAAGGTCCTTTTCCTCAGGGCTGCTCTCCAGCCATTCACCACCCAGCCTGTATTTGTGCTTGGGATTGTGCCTACCCAGGTGCAGGACCTTACACTTGGCCTTATTGAATTTCATGAGGTTGGCCTGGGCCCACCTCTCCAGCCTGTCCAGGTCCCTCTGGATGGCATCCCTGCCCTCTAGCAAGTCGACTGTGCCACACAGCTTGGTGTCATCTGCAAACTTGCTGAGGGTGCACTCCATTCCTCTGTCCATGTCACTGACAAAGATGTTAAACAGCACTGGTCCCAGCACTGACCCCTGAGGGACACCACTTGTCACTGGTCTCCAGGTGGACATTGTGCCGTTGATCACCACTCTCTGGGTTCGACCATCCAGCCAATTCCTTATCCAGCGAGTGGTCCATCCATCAAGTCCATGTTTTTCCAGTTTGGTGACCAGGATGTCATGTGGGACAGAGTCAAATGCCTTACTCAGGTCCAGGTAGATGACATCAGCTGCCCTTCCCTTGTCCACTGTCGCTGTGACTTCATCATAGAAAGCCACTAAATTTGTCAGGCAAGATCTGCCCTTGGTGAAGCCATGCTGGTTCACACCAATCACCTCTGGTTTGTTTTCCATTTGCCTTAGCAGGACTTTCAGCAGGATCTGCTCCATGATCTTGCCAGGCACAGAGGTGAGGCTGACTGGTCTGTAGTTCCAAGGGTCATTCTTTTTACCCTTCTTGAAGATGGGTGTTATGTTTGCCCTCCTCCAGTCAGCAGGAACTTCACCAGTCTGCCATGACTTTTCAAATATGATGCACAGTGGTTTGGCAACTTCATCTGCCAGTTCCCTCAGGACCCGTGGGTGGATCTCATCAGGCCCCATGGACTTGTGCACATTCAGGTTTCTTAGGAGCTCATAAACGTGATCTTCTACTATAGTAGGCAGATCTGCCTGCTCCCAGTCCTCACTTTTACCCTCTGCAACTTGGACATTGTGGTTGGAGCCCTTGCTGTTGAAGACTGAGGCAAAGAAGTCAGAATAGGTGATACTATGTTCAAAATTGTGAATATTTAGTTTACATGTAGTATTGCATCACTATTTTTATTATTGATAAGGAATGACATTAACTGCCTTGGTTGCTTGGATGAGGAAGCAGCACACTTGCTAAAGCCTGTGCTAAGTCTCTGTGAAAACCACCCCCAAGTGGCTCTGCCACTGCAGCTTTGCTCCTGTCCTGCGGCTAAGCACACAGTACTGGTAGCCAGATGCCAAGTGGTGCCTAGAGTGAGAAATGGATTTTTGACTGAGTGATAAGGAAAGATGTTGAGAATCCTGGTGTGCTTCCATGTGACCTAAAAATTAGTTCTGAATGGGTTGCATTCCCACAACAAAAGGAAATTCAGAGTTGTTGCTGGCTCCAAATCTTAATGGTTTTGTTTTTTTCCAAATGCCTTGAGCAATCAGTGGGATACCAACTGCCACCAAGGTCAGTGAGGTTGCTTAGAGAGTCATGTATTGCCTAGGGGTAGCTGCTAGTTTTGCAGTTGCACACTGTGAGTGTGACTCCATCTTCTGAAGTAGAGGCCAGCTGTCAGAATGAATATTTTTGTTGCATGCACAAAAGGTATCTGAATAAGATTATTAAGAGTTTTTGCTGTGCCATTTTTCTTCTCTCTCAGAGTGTTTTTGTGTATTTCTAATTTGTGAAAGCACTTTTGGACTCCAAGGAATATAAGACCTATGTCCACATCAATGTTGAGAAATAGGATGATAATAAAGACTCAGGAGTGCAAAGCAATAATTAGGATAGCACATCAAGATGCATCTGAATAGTTCACTACTTTTTAAATTCAGTGTGACAACTGCATAGATGGATTCCCTGGGCTAGTGCTGAAAGAGGTATGAAGATTAGATTGCTATCTATGTGATAAAATATAAAGTTCATGCCTTTATATTGCTGCCTTTAATCTAGCAAATGCTGACCTACCACATTTGCTGTCAAATGACACTAATGTAGTTGGGACAGCATATGTACTGCCTGACCAAGAGCAAACACTTTGTACCACTGTCACTGGCTGTGGGTTGATGCCAGTTGCATGTTGACACTTTGACAACTATTTGACATGCAGAGATTCTGCCAGTAGTTTTGCTACCAAACATATTGATGCCAGCATCAAGTTCACTGAGATCATTGATACAACCCCAACCTTGGAAGGTGTTTTGCTTCTCACACATTCCACTGCTCTGGTAGGGCAGGGAATATGAGAATGGGGTTTACAGTGTGCAAGCCAGCTTTACTCAAACACTTCGGCAAGAGGTACTTCCCGACCTGTACCACAGCAGCTTTAGGTTTTTGTAACCAAGCTGATAGCAAATTCTACAACACTGAGGCAGTGCATTTAACATAAATGCTGTATTTATACATACATTTTTTTTTTGGCATGTATTTGGTTTGTACATGTCCACCTTTTGGTAAGACGTGAAAAAATTATTTTGAAAACATAAGGGGCTAATTTATAATTGATTCCTGTTCTTCTTGTTGCTGTCAGTTATTTTCATACTGGTCCATGGAAAATAAGCAGGCTGCTACAAGTCTTACTAAGTAATGTTTTACCGTATGTTCTGTGCTTGCAAATGAAACTGCTGTAATAAGTGATAACAGGTGTATTGCTGTGCGTAACATCAATGTGAGTTTTAACTGATGTATGGCAGTTTGGAAATAGCTCTTATCAAGAACATGCAAGATTGTACTATAATCTTTGGTTTAAATAGTACTCATAGAGATTGGCTGGTGCTGCCTATTGGGTGTCTTCAACAACTCTTAACATATGTAGGTTGACACACTTGCTGCAAAGCAAAATTCAGTTACGCATTTTGAAATGTGTTCAAAGCCATTAAGTGTTTGCCTTTAACACAATCAGGATTGTGTCATTCATTCAGGGGCTTGTTAAAGGAATGTGAGCATTCAAAATAGAGTGTTTCATTCCTAAGGCTGCTGCAGCTGTATATATTACTCCCCNATATTATTATTTTATGCATATATTTCTGCTACTATATCCATTTTTGCTACCAGTGGCTACTCATATCTGTATTTGTTTATTATGTTATCATAATGATGTAGTGCATAAGCTCTTTTGTATCGGTCTTTACTCCTACCTGGTTTTGTTGTGTCTAGGATGTTAAGATTGAACCTCATACTAACTACTAAGGAACTTGTCCTGAAAACCCTGACTATGTTCTAGGTCAGCAAACTTGGCCAGATGTTGGTGTGTGCATATTATAATCTTTAAGAAATTACGTGTTACATAGATAAATGGAATGGGATAGCAGAACCTACAAGATAGGGGAAAAGGTAGTATTATGTCCCGTTTGAAGAAGGGAAACAGAGTCACTTTGGAGAGTATTCCACAGAGGTAAAGAGTTGTACCAAAATTAGTAGTCCAGTGTCCACAGTTCCGTAATCTACTTTAATACTATTACTATTACTGCTAGGTCATTGATTAAACCTGGATGCATTTGATGGTTGATTGATTCCAAATTTCCTAATTTGGAAGGACCAGTGGCTTATGAGTTATGGCTTTGAGTATGACTCATGTACATTTCAAGTACTACAAAAAGAGTTGTGACTCTGCTGTGTCAGGAATTAGGCAGTGGCTGCTGAAGGTGCCAAAAGTTATCCTGCCTTAGGAACAAGTCATATACCCTCAGTATTCCTACTCTACATTGGAATTGAAGGAGTCCCAGGAGGAGTGTAGTGCTGCTTCTGTACAGTACTGTGAATGTGAAGTGAGAGAACATTTTATTTGCCTGACATGCACCTCTGCCATTCAAGGCAGACACAATCAGCTGAACAGCTGGCATGCTACAATCATGCATTTGTACTTGCAGTTTTTAATCTAGAGACTCTAGGTCTGTGAAAAAGTGACTTGGTTCTCTTTAAAACTTACTGGCTAGTTAATCATGGTTGCAGAGTGCGGTTGGAGGCAGCTTCTTATGACACTTGATTAATTCCAGTATCTGAAGGGGGCCTACAGGAAGGCTGGGCAGGGAGTATTTACAAGGTCTTGCAATGACAGGACAAAGGGCAATGGGTTTGAACTGTAAGAGGGGAGATTTAAACTGGATGTTAGGAAGAAGTTCTTTACTGTGAGGGTGGTGAGGCACTGGCACAGGTTGCCCAGGGAGGTTGTGGCTGCTCCCTCCATGGAGGTGTTCAAGGCCAATTTGGATGAGGTCTTGAGTGACCTGTTCTAGTGTGAGGTGTCCCTGCCTATGGCAGGGGGTTGGAACTAGATGATCTTTGAGATCCCTTCCAACTTTACCATTCTATGATTCTAATAATAGGTGCTGATATGAAGAATGTGTTACACTGAGCAGGATCCCATTTGATAAGTTGTCATGGCTACTTGCTCCTCTGAACTGTCAGCAGTTTCCCCCCAAAGGAATATGTTGACCTGATTCAATGCTGTTGACTTCTCAAGTTGTAGTAACTGCCTTGTAGTGTACATCATGTATCCAAGTCTAGAAACTATGGGAAGCAGACATAAGTGGAGAGTGCTGGTAGGCATTTGGATTTCTCACCTCAACAACTTTTTGTTTTGTAAGCTGAATGTTGCAAGTATCAGGTGGGGAAATTTTTCAGTGACTGCAAATTTTGTCCACGTACAGTCAGCAGTGTAATTATTTTAAAACAAATACTTCTGAATTTAAAAGAAGATTCTGGATTCTGAAGTTTATGTGATTAAATATTTCAGAGAAAAGACACTTCTTTTTAATTCTGATTTTCTGTGACGTAAGTACAGAATATCATGAAACTCGTAAGCAAGGACTAAACACATCATTATTCCGAGCTTAAACTTTGTGAGATGATCAGCTGTTCAAAGACAGAAACTAGCCCATAGGCCTTTTAAATTGCATAATAGAGGTTGTGGAGTCTCCTTCGCTGGAGACTTTCAAAACCCTCTTGGATGCCTTCTTGTTTGGCCTGTTTTAGGTGACCCTGCTTTGGCAATGGGGCTGGACTCAATGATCTTTCAAGATGACTTCCAACCGCTAACGTTCTGTGATTCTGTATCTTTGAGACATTGAGGATTTTAATTGTTATTAATAGATTGAAATGCTTGCAACGTGCAATTGAATATGTGATTATTGACTCTTAAAGGAGTTTTGTTGTTTTGAGAGAGGAGATTGCACTTTATAACCATTTGCTGAGAGTAGGTCTGCCTCAGTATATTAGTTCATTTTCAGTAGCTAATTTTTAGCCTAATGAAAACTGATAGGAAGGGATCTTGAGTACCCCAGCAGCAGAGTAGCTGTTTCCTGCAATAAGCTTTGAAATCTGTTCTATTTATATATGTGTGCTGTTAGCTATACCAACATTCATGGTGCTAAACTCGTTGCCCAGCTGACCATCTGCACACTTCAGATTTTCCTTCTCTACTTCCCCCCCTAACATCACCTTAGAAAGCTTGTCTTGGAGTTAAAATAATTTGTACCACCTTTCTCTCTGAGGCATGGAGAGAAGATTCAAGTGCTGGTAATCAATTGTTAGCCTTTTCATGAAATGTAATGAGAGCTTTCATCACCCTCAACTTGATCAAAGGCATTTTCATACTGACTTGGAATGAGCTAACACTGAAATTTACAACCAACTATCATCCTTTTCTGTTGTTTCCACTGAGATATATTCTTTTAACTAAAAAACCCTATAAAGTAGTAATCTGTAAAAGAACAGTTGTCCTGGTAATCATGCTGAATTGTTTCCATAAGCCATGTCAGTGGAAGAAAAACACAAGTGAATGGTACAGCAACACTGTAAAAATGAGGTCTCCAGCAAGATTAATAGGATACTTATAGCAAAGTGGTGCCTTCCAGATGGATCACACTAAAATACATTAAGATATTTTATACTTGCTGTATCTTGACAACACAGTCCTGATAGCATTGAGGTTTTAAAATTTAATGAGTGCTAATGTTATTTTCTATTCAAGTATACAGTCTAAAATAGCGAAGGCTTTCTTACTATCCCACATTTCATGAACAAAATCTTTTATGGCTCAGATAAGCGTGTTGATATTTTTAAGGACTCAAAATATCTTCTAATGTGATAAAAGATAACCCCTTAGGTGGCAATAATATGAAGTCTAAATACGGAAGGTGGGAAGTGAAGTATAGGAAGAAATGGTAAATTGCCATTTGTCAGAATAGAAAACTGTTGGAAAAGATACTTTGCCACTGGAGTGTCCTGTCTGTTCTTGTTGAAACATAGCCTGCCAAAGATAACTTTTACGTTCCTAAATTAGGCTACTAAGAACAGAGCAACAATATGAAAGCAACAACACACAAAAAAAGGTAAATTTTATTAGCAGAACTCAGAAAATTAGTGCAGTAAGCATATGCACAAGCATATGTATACACATATATACATGTAGATGTATGTATACATCTCTGCTACTTTACAAAGTAGGTATTTGTATCTACAAATATTTGAAAGTTCACAGTATCACAGCATCACCAGGGTTGGAAGAGACCTCAAAGATCATAAAGTCCAACCCGTCACCACAGACCTCAAGACTAGATCATGGCACCAAGTGCCACGTCCAAACCTGCCTTGAACATCTCCAGGGACGGTGACTCCACCACCTCCCTGGGCAGCCCATTCCAGCAGTCGATGACTCTCTCAGTGAAGAACTTTCT
>VWZE01019656.1:49061-102274 GCA_013396675.1 Eubucco bourcierii
CAGGGGGAGAATGAGCTCCCTGCTCCTGCTGGCCACACTATTCCTAATGCAGGCCAGGATGCCATTGACCTTCTTGGCCACCTGGGCACACTGCTGGCTCATGTTCAGGCGTGTGTCAGTCAGCACCCCCAGATCCCTTTCTGTTTGGCTGCTCTCCAGCCACTCCAACCCCAGCCTATAGCTCTGCATGGGGTTGTTGTGACCAAAGTGCAGCACCCGGCACTTGGATTTAAGTTAAGATGCTCACAGACAGAAAATTCTAGTCCTTAAAGGTGTAGGATGTAAAATCCCTGTTAGGTCTGAAAAGCATCCCTGGGATCTGGAACTGTAATCCAATCATGTAATAGGATTGATATAAATATAATCCTATTACTAAACCATATACTTGCATGTTAGAATGAAAAAAAAGCTAGAAAATGTTTGGACCATGTTGCTCTCAAAAGGGATAGACAATACACTCATTTAAGAGATGGATTTTGGTGTAGGAGAATCCTCATGTCATAAATTAATTTTGCAAAAGGTTCTGAGCTGTCAGTTGTTGTTCCCTGCCCTCCCTGCCCCCCTTTCTGTTCCAGAAATATTTAAAAAGAAGGCCAAAATGATTTATTTTCCAATAAATCTCATGTCTCATAGTAGAAGCAAACCAGCAAATGATACGTATGAATTAACTGCCCATTTAGTCAGAAGGGAGAAATATGCCATTTTATGTGACTGATAAGAAGAAAGTTAAATGGTTCATGTCATGTAATTAGCACAATTATAGTGTATTAAGCCCTTAACAACATAAAAGTCAGCAAGCATTTGTAGAAATCCAAGTATGTATGGTGATTGACCTAGATTGCTGAGTCTCTCGAACTGTAGTCATGAAAAGGTTAGAGAATTAACTGCCTTTACCCTTTCCTGACACATGAATCTTGCAAAGAAGACAGCGTGAACATTTTATGCAAGTATCATGCCAAAGCAGTGCTGGCAGTAGCTTTTTTTGGCCTCTTTCTTGTCATCAGTCTTGAGGTAGGAGACACCTAAAAAGGAACTGCACTCCACACTTTTTCTGGTTTTGAAGCCTGACCCAAGATAAAAGTATAAGAGTAGGCCAGTAAATTTCCTTTCATATTTTCATCTCTCAAAACATCTCCTTGTGTACCTGATTTTGTTTCAGAAGTAGTGCTAAATGTAGGTTTTGGATATAGTGTAATGTAGAGAGTTGTGTTCTATGTATTGTGTTCCAGTATCTGAAGGGGGCCTACAGGAAGGCTGGGGAAAGATTATTTACAAGGTCCTGCAATGACAGGACAAGTGGCAGTGGGTTTAAACTGGCAGAGGGGAGATTTAGACTGGATGTTAGGAGAAAGTTCTTTACAGTGAGGGTGGTGAGACACTGGAACAGGTTGCCCAGGGAGGTTGTGGCTGCTCCCTCCATGGAGGTGTTCAAGGCCAGGTTGGAGGAGGCCTTGAGTGACCTGTACTAGTGGGAGGTGTCCCTGCCTATGGCAGGGGGGTGGAAGTAGATGATCCTTGAGGTCCCTTCCAACCTTACCATTCTATGATTCTATGTCATATAACGTGATCATATACAATTTTGGGGAACAAACTTCTAAACTATGTCTTCACAAGTAAGTATGGATGCAAACATTTATATGCACACATGTTATTTTAATTGTAATTAAAGAAGTAGGAAGTGAGAATGAGTTATCTGCTCAACTCTTCATGTGTCTCCCACAGCATCCTCATAGCTAAACTGAGGAGGTGTGATCTGGGTGATGGAGTAGTGAGGTGGATTTGGAACTGGTTAAAGGAAAGAAATCAGAGAGTTGCGGTCAATGAGACAGAGTCTAGCTGGAAGTCTGTAGCTAGTGGAGTCCCTCAGGGGTCAGTATTGGGACCAGTATTATTCAATGTATTCATTAATGACCTGGATAAGGGCATGGAGTGCACTGTCAGTGAGTTTGCTGATGACACCAGTCTGGGTGGAGCGGCTGCCACACCAGAGAGTTGTGCTGCCATTCAGAGTGACTTAGGCAGGCTGGGGAGTTGGGCAGGGAGAAATTTAATGAAGTTCAACAGGGGTAAGTGTAGAGTCACGCACCTGGGAAAGAACAATCCCATGTATCGGTATAGGATGGGGACTGACCTGCTGGAGAGCACTGAAGGGGAGAAGTACTTTGGAGTCCTTGCTCATGGTGGTCATGAGCCAGTAGTGTGCTCTTGTGGCAAGGAAGGCCAATGCCATTCTGGGGTGTATTAGAAGGAGTGTGGTTAGTAGGTTGAGGAAGGTTCTCCTTCCCCTCTACTCTGCCCTACTGAGGTCTCATTTGGAGTATTGTGTCCAGTTCTGGGTCCCCCAGCTCAAAAAGGAGCAGAGAGAGTCGAGTGCAGAGCCACAGAAGTGATTAAGGAAGCTGAACATGTCTCTTATGAGGAGAGACTGAGGAAGCTGGGGCTTTTTAGGTTGGAGAGGAGGAGACTAAGAGGTGACCTGATTAATGCTTATAAATATGTGAGAGGTGAGTGTCAGGAGGATGGAGCCAGCCTATTCTTAGTGATGCCCAGTGACAGAATAAGGAGTAATGGGTGGAAGCTGAGGCACAGGAAGTTCCGTATGAACCTGAGGAAGAATTTTTTCACTGTGGGGGTGACAGAGCACTGGAACCAGCTACTCAGGGAGGTTGTAGGGTCTCCCTCCATGGAGATAGTTAAGAACTGTCTGGATGTGTTCCAGTGTGATCTGCTCTAGGTGATCCTGCTTTGGCAGGGGATCTGGACCAGATGATCTTTCGAGGTCCCTTCCAGCCCCTGATATTTTTATGATTCTATGATTATAATGTGGACATAGAGAAATTAATTTTGTGGGTGGGATATTGGAGGAAACTGACATCCAGTATTGCTGTGTTTACGTTAAAAGTTACTATTGGGTGAATATGCAGAATTGCAGAAATCTCACAACTTTTCTAAACCCAGCTGAGGAACTCACTGTAGTTTGTCCTCATCATTCTTAAATTATCTTCTGATATAAATCCTAATATGATTTATCAGTGGTGATAGATGCTGCCTTGTCTTTGTGGTTCCTATTATGTTAATGGATCATATTTTGCTGGAAAACAGCTTTTCTCAGATGGCCCAACCTTGTTGAAACAGCACTGAATTATTGTTTCACTAACTTTGCTTTCTTCTTATAATTAACTTTCAGCTGTACTGTAGGAACATAAGGAGCAAACAACCTGATTTTACAGTAACCTGTAAATAAAACAGTTTTCAGAACAAAACTGACAGTTACCGCTAAGTGGTAGCGCAATTTGCTGTCACTAACGAGAATCATGAATTACGCATGGATGTGAAATATTGATGAATAACTAACACTGTCTTGCTTCATTCTTTTCATAAGTATCAAGCACAGAGGTGTCTAGAATAAGAGCTGGAGAAGGGAACACAAAAGCTTTTAAAGTTTACTAACAGCCTACTTGTTTCCTTTAACCATTTTCTTGTGTTTTCTGATTAGTCATGTAGGTTACTTACCTGTTCCTGATTATGTAGTCCTCTTATGTAGTTTACCTATTTTTTTGGTTGAGATCTCCCCTAAGATCTGTTTCAAGTCATGTTTCAAAAGTACACATTCATCATCTCTATGCCCTTAATCAAAGTCTTTGTAGACACTGCGAGTGAATGTCTGCATTATATGGTGTAAGACAAAGGAATTCTGCAAAAGGTTCATTTTTTTAAGGAGCAATGACTGTGCCAGGAAAAAAAAAATCCCACTAAGTTCCTTTTACTGAACCATATTATTTTACTATGCTTATTTGTGTTGTGAAACGTTCAGCCTTTAAGTAAATGTATTAATGCAGGTCAGAGCTACAAAAGCCTCAATTTTATTTGTTTTTTTTTAACCTCAAATCTATTTAGAGCATCTATCTTTGTTAACAATCAAGCAAAAATGTTAATTATTTAAAAAAAAAATCTTTAGGGTAAAGCTATTTTTAACCATTTTTTTGTTGAATGTGGATGTTGTACCTACTGTACCTGAAATCAAAACCGGACTTTCTACAAAATACTGTCATGTCTGTGGCACAAAGCATAGCTTGTTCCAGCTGACCTGTCAAAGCAGGGCCAGAACTAAGGGTTGAGCACCATACTCTGGAGACCCAGGGTGTTAGAGCTTCTGTAATTTGGGTAGCAAAATCTTATCAAAAAAGGAAATTTGAGAGAAGATACACTTTTACAATGGTTATCATGTTGTCACTTTATTTTATTATGAGCTTTCTGGTGCTCCCACGAATGCCGTTGTGTAGTGGCAACTGAGGAAACCTTGGGATTAGAGAGAATGGTGGATGTTAGGGCTTGTCACAGTAAACTTTTTTTTTTTTTAAGTATTTTTTAAAAAGGCTTTTAAAAAAGACTTTTTAGAGTAGTTTTTGAAGAATCCCTACAGGGCAAATCTCATCTTGAAACCAATACCAGTCTCTGACCCCTGCAACGAACCACCCACCCTATCACCAAGTGTGATGATTTGGCAGTTACCCACCTCTCCCACTCTATGAAAAAGCACTCAGACTAGACTCAGCTGGATGGAAGTTAAGGAAATGAAACGATATTTACAGCTTAGCACAATATACAAGCAGATATATACACAATGCACATGAATATTTACAGAAATATACAAGTTAAAGGTAATACAGAAACACAGCACTCCTCCCAGAAATCAGAGTCCCCAGGAGGGGCTCCCTGGGTAATGATCCCACAAGCATGTGGTACTGCTTGTGATCACACAAACATTTCTGTATAACGACAGTTTTCTTTTTCTAGACACACAAATTGGAAGCTAATTGCATGTGGCTCAAGCAAGTGTGAGGACTAGAAACAGAAGTAGTGAGAAGGATATCATTTTCATAGGAGGAAACAAATCTTAATGTGATCAGTTATAGTGTTAATGTCTCTGCTCTGACTCAGCTTTTTACCTCTGCAGAGGAACATGGAGGAAAACTGCTAAGTGATGAATGCAGTGCTGCATTGTGGTTACCCTTATAGATTTGTGGGTTTTTGTTGATGGTTCAGATTGAGGTTTTTCTTTTTCTCCCTTTTGCTTTAGTAGATGATCAGAGGGCTGGAGCAGCTCTGCTATGAGGACAGGCTGAGAGAGTTGGGGCTCTGCAGCCTGGAGAAGAGAAGGCTTCAAGGAGACCTGATAGTAGCCTTCCAGTATCTGAAGGGGGGCTACAGGAAGGCTGGGGAGGGACTATTGACAAGGTCTTGCAATGACAGGACAAGGGGCAATGGGTTTAAACTGGCAGAAGGGAGATTTAGACTGGATGTTAGAAGGAAGTTCTTTCCAGTGAGGGTGGTGAGGCACTGGAACAGGTTGCCCAGGGAGGTTGTGGCTGCTCCCTCCCTGGAGGTGTTCAAGGCCAGGTTGGAGGAGGCCTTGAGTGAGCTGTACTAGTGGGAGGTGTCCCTGCCTATAGCAGGGGGTTGGAACTAGATGATCCTTGAATCCCGTCTAACCTTACCATTTTATGATTCTATTTCAAAGCACAGAACTATTGGATTAGTGTTCCTTACTTTATTGATGTCAAGATGTTATTTTTGGTCCAACAAGCATTTGCATTTTAAGAAAGCAACAGCTCTGAAAGCTATGTTCCTTGAACAAATTCTACTGAGATTTTTCCTCTGCTACCATCAATAGCAAATGTTTACCAAAAAAAAAAAAAGCCTTGTGACCACATCAATACTTAGATAAGAAATATTTATGCACATCTTACCTTGATTTACAGAGGACCATATTTATGTTCCCTGACAAACAAGGAAAGAAGGCCTACAACATATGGTGCTCTGCTAAAGGTGTTGGAGACTCAAGATTTAAATTCATGCTGCAAAAACAGTTACAGGTCAGCTCTACAGAGAGTTACAGTAATTAAAATTTCAGAAAATCAGGCCTGCCTAAGTCCTGGGATTGATGATATTATTTGAAAGAAAGATAAAACAGAAATGCTGGTGTAATCTGTGCTCTGATCTAAATCCTACCCACTTCAGTAGAAGGAATAAGAAAAGGTTTTGCAGAACAAGAGAGATGTTACCTCACTATTCAGAACAGATTATTAGGTTGATTTGTTGCATTTTTATTAGACTGTCATACTATTGATTTTTTTACCTGTGAAAATCTGGAAGAAAAGTCCTTTTAAAAGGAATACAAATATCACCTGATAGCTAGCTCAGTTTCAGGAGCTGGGAATTGTTTCTCAAACCATCTAATTAGGAGCTAATTTCCACAAAACAAGTAGTGATATACTAGGAATGTGAGAAGAGAGGAGCAAAGTTCTTCTTATCACTTCCTGCAGACTGTGCTTAAAATAGGCTTATCAGGGAATCTTGCAAGTGGAATTAAATTTAACTGTGTCCTTCACAAGGATTTCCTCTGCTCCCATTTAAAATGGTTCTTAAAAAATAAGACTAAAAGAAGCAGGTGTGGTTTACTGACAAAAAATTGTCTGTGACCACAACGTGTTGAGGAGATTTAGTTACACCGTTTTCCTGTTGTCTGTAGTGGCTGTACTCGTTGCAAAGCTGTTGTTCTCTTAATGGGATTTACAGGGAAAAGCCAGTCTCCATGAAGCTGAGGCTGGACCCTTTGAGTTGCCCAGTGTTTGAAACTCCGGTTCTGAAAACATTTCTATCTAATCAACTTCAGACATGTGAGGGTCTCCATAATTGCTTTTGTTGACTGATACTTTGTGTAATCTCTGTTCATGATTGATTTAAACCAGGTGTGACGGTTTGGGAGTTACCTGCCCCCCCCCCCCCNCTGTACCTTACCCCAAGGTTTGCCTTACGTGCAAGGTAAATTAGGAGGATCAGCCGGGGGGTTAGAAGAAAAGTGGTTAGTAAGGATTAATCGGCAGAGGAGTGAGAGCCAGAAGCTGCTAGATCACCCCAGCAGCTGCTGCTCCTACTGCTCCTCAGAGAGAGACTGACTTATCTAATGTTTTGGTTATTGTTCCCAAACAATTTCTTAGCAAGCGTATGAGTGAAGTAGACATCATGATGTTTTCCTTTCACAGCCTATTGTGTAATTTTCTCTATTAAAATATTCTAATTAGCCTCAAACCAGCACACCAGGAGATTCCCCAATTTACTCAATGTCACTTTTCACTGATAGCTGTATGGCAAACTCCTCCGTCACTTCTCATAAAATGCTCTTTGAATGTGAATTATAAACCATGGGATTGTGAAAAGACAAACAGCTGGTCAAAACCAGATTATTTGCAAACATTGAAATGTTTCACTGGTTTTATTTATAGATTTAATTAATCATCCTGGTATTCACACTGAAAATTTATATTTTGTTTTAGACTTCTTTTAAAAGTTTATTTGCTTTTCCTTTATTCTTCTATCATTTTAATAAAGATACACTGGGTGGCTTCTCTCCAGAATGAACTCTATTAAATTACTGAAACTGTTTGTCCACTAAATGCATAGAAACTAGGATACCCATGCTTCCAGTATCACAAAAGGGCTATCTTCACCATACCTCCAACTTCTGTCTCGTTTGTGGTATGCTCATCATAGTGAGCTCATATATATGAGAGGTGTACTGGGTTTTCGCTTGTTATTTTCAGCTATATTCTGCACTCTGTGCTGACGAATACAAATCAGTTGTTAGTGCTAAAGTTGCATGTATGAAGTCAAAAAATAGTAATTAATCTTTAGCAGTTTGATTTAAAAAAAAAAAATTCCCCACTTAAGAGATTCACACTCAGAGATTAATTTCTTGGTACTTTTCTGGCATGTCTAGATTGTGGAGGAAGAAGTAATTTAGAGTAGTACTTAATAAAAAGTAATTTTTCAAACCAGAGGTTGATCTTTAGAGGGTGAAATGCTTTCCTGTTTAGATAGACTTTAACATAATTTGTATGGGACCAATTTGGTGGTTTATTTTTTTTAAACTTCAGCTAAAACACACAAACCAACCAAAAAACCTACCAAAACAACATCTATGTAATTAACTCATAGTTGATCTACACACTACTAGAAATCAAGCAAGTTGTAGCTACTTTTTTATGTCTCCCACCACTCCCTCCTCCACACTCAGCTCTGAATTGCTGTTAGTCATTATTCAGCCTAAAAATCTTTCTACCGAATCTTGGAGTTGTACTCCCACTTCAAACTTGGTGTGATGCTTCTTTGCAGCTTTCCACCCAGTTTCTCTCTTCTGACATTCTCTCTCAGATTCAAAAGTGTTTGGGGAAAAAAAAAAAAAAAAAAAAAAAAGCTAGTGAAATTCCCCTGAAATTCATGAAAAACTTTTCATAGAAGTCATAGATACTTGACAACTAAAAAATAATTCCTCCTATTTGCAGAATATGTATAAAGTAGTATGTTTGCTATATATTTTTTTAAATATCTGAGCAAAAGATGCTTTAATTCTGTTTCATTTTGCTCTCTCCTGTGTATTTCCAATAGATATTTTGTGCCTACTTACAGAATTATGTAAATGACATTTGGATTTTTTCACTGAAAAGGTACTGGAAAAAATCAGATATGACAAGTAACATTGTTATTCCAAATAAAAGCTGATTTTCTCTCTTCACAGAGTAACCTGGACCTGATAAGAGTTTTACAGGCTGTTAGCTGAGCAGTTCTTGAGCATAATGACTTATGTGATACTTATGGTAAAATGAATTGGAGTAGTTTTCCAGTAATCAGACTGTGGTGACATGACAGACATGAGTGGCAGACTGCAAAACTGTTTTCCCTGCCTCACTCTGACACAAAATGTATGAGATAAAATTCAAGACAGAAGATGACATTGGATTATTTAGCCTTTTGTCTGGAAATCATAGAATCATAGAATGGTAAGGTTGGAAGTGACCTCAAGGATCATCTGGTTCCAACCCCCTACCATAGGCAGGGACACCTCCCACTAGTACAGGTTACTCAAAGCCTCATCCAATCTGGCCTTGATCATCTCCAGGGAGGGAGCAGCCACAACCTCCTTGGGCAACCTGTTCCAGTGCCTCGCCACCCTCACTGCAAAGAACTTCCACCTAACATCTAGTCTAAATCTCCCCTCTGCCAGTTTAAACCCACTACCCCTTGTCCTGTTGTTGCAAGACCTTGTCAATTTTAAAAATCATGACCCTATTTTTAAAATCATGACCCTATTTTTAAAATCATGACCCTATTTTTAAAATCATGACCCTATTTTTAAAATCATGACCCTATTTGTAATAGTAGTTCCAAACATCCCTCAATTCATGACCAAAGATACCAGTCTAAACTCTTGTCTTTTAGCACACACAGAGAATCACCTAGTTTTTCTAACCAGAAATTCCACCAAAGAGAAGGTTGTCATCAAAGTGGAAAATTCTGTTGATATTTTTTCTTTTTTTTTTTTTTTCCCTATCAATACTGATCTAGAATGCAAAGAAACAAACAAAAAAATTACTGTATGAAATCTAGAGTTGGAGGCTTTAACTTTGTCACCTGTCATTGTGTATGTGTGGAGTAGATAGATCAGTGAGGAGTGGCCTAGTGGCCTGTGTAGAACAACCTTGGGACTGATCTGTGAATAGCTGACATGGTATAAATCAGGGATATTCGGTTGTTTATGCAAGTACCATTCTTGTAATGGTGTGAGTGTGATGAAAGGGCAAGCATGTCTGGAATAGTAGTGTTTTAACCTACTACAGTAGGATGTGCTACGGTTTGCATGTTACAAACCCTGTTTTTCACATGTTCATGCACTATAGAGTTCTTTCCTGTGTCATTCCTGACCTATGAGGAGTTGGGTGACAACTGTCTGACTGTGCAATGTTTTTGAGCCATTTAATGACTGACTATTTGGATTTTTGTGGTGTTGTACTTTCAAATTACACTCCTATCTGTGTGCATGTACTCCTGCAAGAACATCTTTCTGTAAGCTTTTTCTTCACGTCCTACAGGATTTAATGTACTGAGCCAAACAGAATCTATCAAATGTTGAATGAACTATTTAAGAATTAAAAGAAAACAAACTTTCTAAATGTATAACCTTAAATAAATTCTAATTAATGTCAGAAGAGAAATCTCTTTAGGGAAAAAGTGGAACTGTAAAGTGTTTATTCTGGTTTTATGAAGTATTTCTGCCTCGCTCCTTCACAGACTGGTAAAAACCCCACATTCTCCAAATGCAGAGGCATAAATATTGGCAGCTCTCAGGTTTTTCATCCCATGCCTTCTGAGAAAATGCCAGTCAGTTTTCAAGCATTCCCAAGTGAGCCTTTAAGGACTTGCTCAGCAGACATTGAATTTCTGGTAAACTGTTTGCATGTAGCTTTGGTCAGGAGACACAAAATTCACTTATATCTGATTTCCAAGTTTTTATTTTCTGGGGGTTTTTGTTGGTTGGTTGGTTGGTTGTTGGGGTTTTTTTGTTTAGTTGGTTGTTTTTGTGAGGTTTTTATCCCTGGTTTAGTCCAGAGCTTTCCCTGTTGCTGTAGGTAATCCTTTTTAAGGCATACCCTGTAACATGGTTTGAGTGTCTGACAAACTTTATCTTTTTGTTTCTGTGAGATTTCTTTATAAAATATGCATGAAGTTTCTTAGATGTTTGCTATTGAGAAGTGATTTTTGTTATATTCTATGCATCATGCAAAATTGTTCCAATAAGTGACCATTCTTGCCAGGCTAAAAATGTGCTTTACTTATTCTTTGTATAAGTGTAAAACAAGATAAAGGGGGAGGATATTGTTTAAGTAGAACCCAGAAAGTTTTCAAATAGGAAGAAATTTCAGCCAGTGTTTTATTTAGATGTGTCTATGGTATGAACTGTGCTGCATTTTTAACCAATTAAAATTTTCTTTTTTTGTTGTTTCCTCAAGAGAAGTCTTTTTGCTCCCATCACATTTGTCAATTCAGAGGTTTTCCATCTATCAATTCAGTAAAGTGCAGATATGCAAATAAGTGACTGGGGTTGATACCTGGTAGTTGGTCATGTGTTAGCTCTTAACCACCAAGACAAAGAAAGAAATTTGAGTTCAAATAACTCTGGTTTAGTAATCTAATGTGGTTAGACTAATCTAATGTGGTTGGTTTTACTTGGGCTAAGAGGACTGACACAGACTATTGATGTAAATGGATGGTGACTTGGGGAAACTTGTTGCTGTCCAAACTCTGGGTTATATGGGAGGTTATTTTACCAGGAAAAAAAAAAAAGCAGATAATGATGATTTTAAAATATTGGTATCATTCCAGTTTAATCTTCCTTCTGGGTACTTGATATTGTTTTCTTTAACTCTTAAAAACTGCTTTGTAGTCAGGCATGACAAGGGTTTTTTGTTTTGTTCTGTTAACTCTTCTCACACTAATTTAGGTTTCTTGTCACAGTCATTTAGGAATTACACTTTCCTAGTCCTGCAGGAATAGATAAGAAACAAATAGATCTGGGTTGTTTTCTCTGTTGTTTGTGTTGGTTTTTGTTTTTTGTTTTTTTTTTTTTTTTTTTTTTGTTTTGGTTTTGTTTCTTTGGGTTTTGTTTGTTTGTTAGTTTTTAAAAGATTTTTTAAAAGGTTATTATACATAGTATTATTGAAGCAGTGCTGAGAACTACTACCCTTAAGTTACAGAACAAAAACAAACAAAAAAATATTTTCATGTCAGAATGAAGAAACTACCTGAATATAAGCACAGGACTATTAACTGTATCTCATAGTTCTGTAGACTGTGAGAAAACTGGTGGTGTAAATAGTGCAGTGTATTTGATGGGTAGCAGGTGAATATGAACATACATGATCATTCAGTACTGCAGTCTTGTAGTGCAGTCTTATTTACTTTTATTTTTTTCCTTTTTTAGTCTTTCCCTTTTTTCCTTTTTGTTCTTATTTTTTCCCTTTCAATAGATATTTTCAGCAGGTGGCAGACTTGCAGCTAATCTGTGCATGGCTAAGAGCCATTAATCCAATCCCTTTCTTCTTCATGGTGTCAGATTATAATTCCTCCGCTCCTGTTAGGCAACTTGAACCCCAGGTGAATGGCAGCATCAAGCAGATGCAGGAAAAAAACTGCATTTTTACTTACAAGTGATTCTCCTTCAAGGAATGATTTCCTAGCCCAATGGTACAGGAGGCCCTTTCACATGCTGCTTAGATCCAGTTCCCTTATATTAGATTGGTCTAAAGTTCTTTATTCACCTCACTAATGGTTACACTATGGTAATTGTGATTTCATTATCATTTAAAAAAAAAACTTAATTAAAATTATTTAAATGTAATTATTTAAATTCCAGATGCTTAAAATGGGATGGCTGATTTTGTCACATGAAACCGAGGGTATCTGTTTTAGGCCTAAGAGCCTTATCAATGGTGTAAAGTGTGCAATGCTTAAAGGATGTGTCTAGGAGACTGAATAGGATAGAAAAACTGGCCTGGTCTGGTACATGCTTTCTTCTGGGAGCAGCTGTGAAGTGAATTATCCTTCAAGAGAACTGGTATTATTCTCCACAAAGTAGCTGGAATTTGCATGAGCAGGGACCTATTAAAGGAAACGTTTTGAACTTACTGGCTGAGTGGAAATTTTGTTACTCCATATGGAAAGTGTTTCAACCATTGTTGGAAGACTGTGCTGCTACTTATAATGAACAATTTTGCAGGAATCTGAGAGTCTTCTCTTCTGAAAGTCTCAATGTGTAATAGGGATGAGGTGCATTGCAGATAAACTTGCAGCACTGAGACCAGAACGGAGACCCTGCATCACGATGTGAATTCTGCGCGTTGTGATTTCACAGTTTCATGGTGTGATTAATACCAACAGGCATTCATGTGCTGCTACAGAGGTCAGAAAACGTGTCAATAGATGCTACATAATTTCCTAAGACAGAAAACATATTATTGCATTTTAAAATAACTTGTATTTTCCCTTATACCTGTGCTTTCCCCCTTTAATCAGAGACAGAGTCAAATTGCTTGAGAACATTGCAATCTAGTTGTCCCCCTAATCTGGCTTGAATACATGTTGCAGTCTTCTACACCGCACCTCAAGATACCAACATAAAATGGCTGGCTATGCTTTTCTGGTGCTGAAAGATGACTTTTTATATTGGATGGTAACTCCACTTTAGAAAAAAAATTATGTATTCTCTGAAAAAAAATTGGGTGGGAACAATTATGGATTAGCTGAACTTAATCTGATAAAGACAATACTTAATTAGTCACCTGTTACATGTTCTGAAAGTTGAGATTCATCATTAATGAAAGCAATTAAGTGAACAAGTATTTTATCAACAGCAACGTTCTTGGAGAAGGGGACAGGTTGGCAGTGAAGTGGTTGGACAAAGGCATGGATGGATCAATAACATGCAGATCTGCCTTTCCTAATAACAACTATTGTGCTTCCAATTCTAACTACTTTAGCAGCAACCAGGGAATCTAAGTTAAGTGTGCAGAGATAAACTGAGATGTAGGATTTACCCAATAATCTTGAAAAGGTGACCGCTGTACTTTGAATTGCTACTTCTTGTTCATAAGAGAACTTATTAATCAGTCATGTCACTTATTAGAGCTTGTCCAAAGGACAGATTGAATAAGCTCTGCCTAGCAACTCATAATTCCGATTTATCTCTTGACAGCCAAGGTTAAGTTTCAAATTTGTTCATTACTGCATGCGAAGGATTAACCTATATGTTACCATTCTTGCTTCTTTATATTAAAGGTCATTTGCCAAGTGTCACTCCCACAAAATGAAAATAATCTACTTTATAAAAAGCCCCACAGTTTATCAAAAAGATCTACTGATAAAGAAAAAATATTGGCCAAAGATACTCTACTGACCTCTGTTGCATTTGCTAGGCAAAACACATAGGATTAAAATAAGCAAAGGCATTTCTGATACATACTGCAATTTTTGCACATGGAACAGCTATTAGAAATCCTCGATTCCTTAGAATTGAAAACAAAGGAGGATTCTCTTGAGTAAATCTGTGTAATAAGACTAAATTTAATGTTTAATACCCACAGAGCTTGGCTCATGGAAAAAGACCAGGAAATTGTGTGCTTTAGTTTTGCAGAATCTTACTGTATAGAAACACATATAACTCCCAGTAGCACTTAGTAACTTATGTCCTTACAAAAGGATTAATTTGTATTGGAGGGGGTGATGGAAATAAATGGAGCTGCACACTGCTGCGTTGTTGTTAATATATGCGTTACAAGTGCATGATAGTTCCTCATGAAGGTCTGATTGTAAATGTTTGTGTAGGAAAGGAGGAGCAGGAATCATAGAATCATAGAATGGTAAGGTTGGAAGGGACCTCAAGGATCATCTAGTTCCAACCCCCTGCCATAGGCAGGGACACCTCCCACTAGTACAGGTTACTCAAGGCCTCATCCAATCTGGCCTTGAACACATCCAGGGAGGGAGCATCCACAACCTCCCTGGGCAACCTGTTCCAGAATGTTTCTGAAAAATGCTGATCATTGTTTAGATACCTGTAGTATCAAAAGTTACTTGGGGAAAGGGTTTGTTTTAAACCTGACAGTCTGTATTTGAAGCTGTGACTTCCATCAGATTTGTTTAGAGAAATTAATAGAAAAGTGAAAGCAATAGAGACAATAGTTTCACGGAACAGGAGTTGTGGAGCTTAACTCAAGAGAAAATCATGAGAAAAGGGGATACTTTCAGAATCCAGACATAATTGAGAGATAAAGACTTGAGTCATTCCCAGCAAGCTGGAAACTCCCTGTGGTTGTGTGACTCAGAAATGAAGGCATTTGTAAGTATTTCCATGGCAATATGCTCCTCCGCAATTTTTATTCATATCTTGCAGCAGTGCACAACATTCTCAGAAGGGCAAAGGCAAAGAAGAGTTATCTTTGTCAGCCCTGTTACTAATGTCTAGCATTTGGTGTCAAACACATTTTCATTTGTTTTTTGGGTTTGTTTTGGTTTTGGTTTGTTTGGGTTGGGTTTGTTTTTGGGTTTTTTTGGGGCGGTGGGGGGTGGTTTTTTTTGTTTGTTTGGGTTTTTTTTGTGGTACAGGCTTGATTAAATTGGTAGAAAAGCCTGTGCTTGGAAGCACAGGCCTTTCAAATATTAGCTATAATGGCATTCTTTAAAAAGTTGGATGAAGAGTCAGGAAGGGGCTGTAAATAATTGGCAGAGCATGTGATTATCAAGTTCTTCTGCGATAGCTGACATAGAGACTCCTGCCTATTTTGGACCATAAATGAATGGAATGACAGCGGAATATCTAGCATGGAAGGATAAGAAACCAAACAAGAAAAGGAAAGGATCTAAGTGTAGGTGACTGAAAAATGAAGGTGTTGCAGCAATTTAAGAGTTATAGCTTAAACTGTTTTTGACACTCCAGTAGCATGTTGATTGAAAAGTTTATGTGGGGAGATGCATGTACCTGCAGAATGGTTTATAAGGTGTTGAATAGTATAGTTATCACAGGTTTGTGAGGTTTTGAGGACTTCCAGCTATATTGGGAGTTGAGATTATTTTAGCAGAAAATTATCCTTGAAAGTTCTAGCTGATATTACCAAACCTCTGGTCTGTCACAGCAGTTAGACATCTGCATAATGGTACTGATGTGTGATCATTGAACTGAACTGTAGTTGTCCTAGACATCAAAACACCTGATGTGCATGTGTTATCCTGAGAAAATATTAACTAAAGCAAAGGCAAGCAAAGAGGTTTTGAAACCATTCCAGCAAGCATACTGTTGTTGTTGTAGGTGCTGCCTCAGAAGCTGAGAATAATCTTAAGTCATTCCTCTTACTCTAAGAATGTAATTTAGAAACTAAATGTACCTGTCTTTACCTCCCCTTTACCAGTCCTTTAGCAGGCAATTCGTCACTAGGTCAAAAATGTGTGTTTCTCTGTTCTTCTGAAGAGTTTTGGTCTCTGGTAGCACAGGAGAATAGGAGGGTCTTTAAAGTCTCATAAGCCATGAAAATAAAAGTGAGGAGCAGATCTGGTTTTAGACCTCACTGTGGTGTGGGTTGGAAAAGGAAGCGAAAAAAGGTACCAGCATAGCTCTGTGGAATCTGCTGCAGGGATGAATGAGGGTATTTAAGTTCTGTGAAATTACTCTGACAAATCTAGCTCAGGTTGTCTCAAATGTTGTCTTTAGGAAACATTACACAATTAATGTGTTAACTGTCCAGTGTTTCATCTGAAAAACAGGTAATTTGTAGTAATGATAGCGATAAGAAGTGCAGTCATGCGATCTGAAGTTATGACTGCTAGCAGTTGTGTCCCATGCTTGATCTGAGGAAAATTAGCCTGAATTTAACTGGTGCTACATGATTCACTGGCACTAAATTGGATGTTATAGAGGTAAAATAGAAACCATACATTTCTTAGTCCACCAGTGGTCAAATGACAACTAGATACAGGTGGGGGAAAAAAAATCATATATATATATATATACACACACACGCACGAGCACATATATACGCGGGCGCACATATATGCGCATATAGACGCACGCACACACACGCACACACACGTGCACGCATGCACACACACACACATAAACACACGTACACACACACATGCACAAACACGCACACACACATGCACACACACATGTACACGTGCACACACACGCACACACACACGTACGTGTGTGCGCGCACGTACGCACACGTACACGTGTGCGTGCACGTATGCACACGCGCATGTGCACACACATGCACACACACGCACACACATACATGTGCACATGCGCACACACATGCACACACACATGCATACACACACATATACATACACACACGCGTGCACACACACACAAACATGCACACGCGTGCACACACGTACACACACGCACGTACACACACAAAGGCACACACACGCACACGTATACGCACTCATATGTTTATGCACACACATGTATATATGCACACACACGTATATATAGAGTGCATATATTTGATTTGTGTGTATATACATATATGCATGCAAATCATATGCATAAAAAATACAAATATTTTTAAATGACCTTTTATTTATGGCTCTCCATATACACAGCCTTTCTATATGGCTGTTAATAAATCGTATTTTGATATGATATGATGAAAAGACCTTAGACTTGGTGCATTTATAGAATGAAGAACTTTCTGTTAAGTCCAACATAATCTAAAATAAGGCAAATAATATTAAGGTTTGATGTGCAGATTTTTTTGGCAGTAACAACTAGCAAGGGTCATTTGGAGCAACAAGTGAAAAGGAGTTGAGTCTGAAAAGTAGGTGTCTGATGTTTTTATCCTAATGCAAAAGAAGGAAGATGATGTTGCTAATGACATAATAAGAGCATGTGACCTTATGAGTTTAAATTGTTTGTACATTTGATGACACTTTGTGTATTCTCCTTAGTGGAGGCAGGCTAGTTTTTTTTTACCAGGTGCTTGCTAACATATAGTTTAGTTAAATGGCTGATGACATTGTAACTTTAGCAATATCTAATAAAAGAATGTGCATGCAGATTTAATGAACAGCATAATTAAATTGATAGAAGTTAGAAATGCGTTATTTGGATACATTAGGGAAGAGCATGTTGAATTGAAAGAGACAGGAGGAGATGGTTCTCTAAGATGTTTCGTGCATGTTTGTATATGATCTTATGTCATCCTTGGGAATATCTAAAATATTTCACATCTGAAACTTAAAGTTTTCTTCATAACCTTTGTGACATTTGACTCCATTTTGCAGTCTTGAATGTGTTTAAGAGTGCAGCACTTAACCTTCACAAGATCTATGAATCATAGAATCATAGAATGGTAAGGTTGGAAGGGACCTCAAGGATCATCTAGTTCCAACCCCCTAACATAGGCAGGGACACCTCCCACTAGGACAGCTCACTCAAGGCCTCCTCCAATCTGGCCTGGAACACATCCAGGGAGGGAGCATCCACAACCTCCCTGGGCAACCTGTTCCAGTGCCTCACCACCCTCACTGTAAAGAACTTCCTCCTAACATCTAGTCTAAATCTCCCCTCTGCCAGTTTAAGCCCATTGCCCCTTGTCCTGTCATTGCAGGACCTTGTAAATAATCCTTCCCCAGCCTTCCTGTAGGCCCCCTTCAGATACTGGAAGGCTACTATCAGGTCCCCTCGAAGCCTTCTCTTCTCCAGGCTGAAGAGCCCCAACTCCCTCAGCCTGTCCTCATAGGAGAGCTGCTCCAGCCCTCTGATCATCTTTGTGGCCCTCCTCTGGACCCGCTCCAACACTTCCATGTCCTTCCTGTGCTGAGGGTTCCAGAACTGCACACAGTACTCCAGGTGGGGTCTGACGAGAGCAGAGTAAAGGGGCAGAATCNTCACCACCCAGCCTGGATTTGTGCTTGGGATTGTGCCTAGCCAGGTGCAGGACCTTAGGTGTAGCTTAGCACACAATAAAATATTGACTCTTGCACAAAAAAAATTAAGTGCAATTATGAGGTTTTGTAATATTGTAATAAGTAACTATCGACAGAGAAATGTAATCAATGTAAAGGGAAATACATTTATGCAAGAAACTGAGGTTTGGTGTTTTGTTCTCTCTCTGCAATGTCACAGTGGCTGAATGAAATATTGATCTCAGATTAAGAAGAACTCAGTCCCAAATTTCTAATGTTTCATGCACATACCAGTGGTAAATTTTAGGTGGGTGGATTTTGTGGCTTTTCTGTTGAAATGAGCTTCCTGTGACTCAAGAACTGCTAAACAAAAGATAATGGCAATAGTACTGGAAAAAAAAAATTATAATTATTTTTATGGTCACCCCAGATGGCACCTATGTTCTCAAAAGGGTTTACATTTGATAATGACTGGTTACAAAATAGACAGAAATATGTTTATCTGAACTTCTTTTTTTTGTATCAGGATCTACATGTTAGAAAATATAGCTCATCTGAAGGATGCTGAAGAGAAAAAAAAAAAAATCCCCTTAAGCCCTTTTCTTCAGTAAACCTTGGGTTAAGCCTGTGGTAGCTGAAGACCATCACACATCTAGATGGCTGACACATTATGAGGCATAGCAAAAGAAGACAAGTTTTTGAAATTAACTTATGTGACCTGAGAAATTTATTTACTGCAAGAACAAATGAAAATGAAGAATGAGTTCACTCTGGTGCTGTCAGGAAAGCTAGAGCAGTCACGAACCTGAATTAATAACGAACATAACTCAGAAAGTTTTGTACAGATAAGCATTCAACTGACTAGAGGGCTTTAAGAGCAGAGGTGCACTGAAATTTAATGGAACCAATTTCCAAGTTCAGAAATGCATTCAAGTTATGCTGAGGTTGCTAGAGTTCAAGACCAGTTGATATGAGAGAGTTGTTTCATCTGTTCCCATAAGGAGAGATCCAGTTTCAAATGAAATGTTCCTCCACAAACCTGGAGGACTTACCTATCTGTTTAGATCTCACAGAAATAAAGGAGAATTAAGTGTTCCATTGAATACAATACAGCACAGCAGAAAACAAAGGTAGGTCCATATACTTGTAGGGGCTCATCTTTATAGAAATATTTCTACCCTGTGCAATTTGCCACAGAGAATTTCTCTTGAGTGTGGTGATGCAACTTACAATTTTTTTTTCTCCTCAATTTGAACCTCTAAACGTATTATCAGATGCCTAAGTCTAGGTATGAAAGATGCAAGAGCTAATGTTAATTAGCTGAGACAAACTTTATTCCTAATGAGATCTTATGCTAGTATAGACAACTGGACTTTACATGGAGGAAAGAATAGGCTAGTCACCACATTCTGTATATTCTGGTAAGAGGACTTTACAGTAAGCATTTGTGCTGTTGTCTTGGTGACTGTCACGCTCTTGCTAGAGACTATAGAGCCAACATGTTCTCATCATCTCTACATGTGGATTGTGATCTGAAAAGCACTGAAATGCCTTTCTTTATTCCTGTTAGTGCAGTGCTACAGTGCACTGTGAACTTCACATAAAAAAATTTCTGTGTTAACATTGGGAAGTTGATGCTCTGTTGTTTTGCTCTCTCTAGACAGACTTATACCCTTTAGTAAATGATTAAATTGAGCAAAGTGATTAAAGGAAAATAAATTATTTTTGTATCTACTTAATATTCTCATCAATAGATCCTCCTATCTCTTAGGGAGGGTATTATTTTCTGTCCAGGCAAATGTCTCTGTCTAAGACAATTATCTAGTTTCAATTACCATGACATCTCAGCAACCTGTGTAGTAATTGTGGTTATCTTTTGCATGTTTATTTGCCTTGTCTTTGTCTTGGAAAGAAAAAAAAAACCCCAAACCAACCAACCAACCAAAAAAACCCCCACCACCTGTGGCAGCAGTGGTTAGGTGTTGACTCCTGAGCCCTAAAGTGCCAGTGTGACTAATGAGACATTTCCTTCTTTAGTAGCCTGACAATGCAATACTCAGTCATTTATGTCCATATTCTTTTCTGTAAGGAGCTTGTTGCAGCAGTGAGAGATGTTATGTTTATTTGTAATTAATATTACTGGTACGTACCTGATCTTTAAATTTCTTTTTTCTTGCTCTGACATGAAAGCAGAAGTTTTAACACAGTGCTGCAGGAGACCTGCTTGAAGGTAGCATAACTGACTAACATAACTGAATGTGCTGAATGAACACCACACTCTTTTTTCAGAAGCGTACAGTTATCCTCTATACATTTACTGATGAACTATTCAGACTGGGCAGGCTCCAGACTCCCAGAACACACAAAAAACCTTTGAAAAGTGTGGAACACTGCCCGTGGGATCAGAGGAATGCACACTGATTAAATCAGGTTAAGATAAAGATTTCTGAACAATTTTCATCTGTGCCAAATTATGGTAGGTACTCAGAACAAGGGAACCTCCCAAAACGTGCAAGAAGAACTTGGGTGTAAGTCATATGCACCTTTTCCTTCCTCTTTCCCCCCCCCCCCCCCACTTTTCCTCTTGTATGTTTCTTTGAACAAGTAGCTTGAACTTGTTTTTTCTAGTGAGGAATTTTCTCCCTGGAAACATACTAGTTGCTCACTCAAGAAAGCCTTCTACAGGTTATTCATCATCCTTTGATCTGAAGAATACTCTTGCTTTTGATTTTGCTGCATTATGATCTTTATGCAGTGAATTGAGGTAAAATAAGCAGTAAAAACTCAAACTAATATCAATTTTTCATTACAGTGGCTGTGTCCAAACCCATAACCTAGGAAGGTATTGGAAGCTTAGCTGTAATGTTGGTGTGTAGTGAAGGATATACATGATTAGCTAATTATGTTAAATGCTATTAGTCTCTATAGATTGCCTGTATGTTCCATGTCTTTAGAGAGAAAGAAAATGTCTCTCTTTGTAAGTGCATCCTTTTTGATGATATCTATTGAGAGACTGCTGAAGATAAAAATCTTCTGTAATGAAGAAACATTTAGCTACTTTAATCTTCAAGGAGATATACAGATAATAAGGATAATATTTTCTCTACAGCGTGCAGAGAGAGTGTCTTGTCCTTTTGTATATTGCACTTCTGTCAGGTCTCTGTGCTGCTAGATCTAATCATAGAATCATAGAATGGTAAGGTTGGAAGGGACCTCAAGGATCACCTAGTTCCAACCCCCCGCCATAGGCAGGGACACCTCCCACTAGTACAGGTTACTTAAGGCCTCATCCAATCTGGCCTTGAACACCTCCAGGGAGGGAGCATCCACGACCTCCCTGGGCAACCTGTTCCAGTGCCTCACCACCCTCACTGCAATCTTCCACTTAAAAATATTTTACTTTTAATGGTCATAAAAATGCTTGACTGAAAGTTGTGGAGAAGGTAACTTCAGTGTTCCCAGAGCTAAGGGAGAAAGTTTAGAGAATTATTTTCTTTGAATATGTATATTCACATTTTTAAGTGAAATTTGTTTCATAAAGGCCATAGCCCTTAGAGCTTTGTTAAGCACAAATGTTTGTGCAATAAAGCAAACACATTCATACTTATGGTCATAATTTATTTTTTAAAAAAACTTATTTACAATGTGAAAAAAAAAAAAAAAGGCAAAACCAAAAGCCCCTTTTGAATTTGATGAGTCAAAAATGAGTGGAAATAAGTACACCTTTGTGAATATACCGGTGCACTATAGTTAGACCAACATGTCTACGTGAGGGTGACCCACAGTTACTTCTGGCTATAAATGCACATCCTATTTTATATGCCTCTGTGGCTCTGTTATTAAATCTATTTTCCTAAAATTGTTTATTAATAAATCTAGAGGCTCTCTCCTTATGAAGGAATTGTGGGAGTGTGCTGTGCACTAGTCTGTGGATCATATCCAGCTTTTAATTACCACGGCATCTGGCCTACCGAGAGGTGAGTTAAACAACATGGTACTTGAGAACATCTGTGGCCATATGGTGCTCTTCATAGGTCAGCATTCCCAATACTGCTATTGCTGGTGGAGTACTGGGCAATGTCAGTACTGGTGGGAAATTACAGGGTTTGACATAGGTTAGGAAGCAATGGGCTGAAAACAGTGCTTAGGAAACAAATGTTGCTTTACTTGAGGAAGTACACAATTTAGACAAAACGAGTAAAAGGAAAGACAGAGAGTGGTCAAACTGTAGTCTAACCCTGATACTTCTGTCTGATCTAAGGCCACTGACCTGCACTTTTGAGATTGTTCAGAGACTCTGATAACAAGGAGACACTATATAATTGACACGTTATCTTCTCAAATTACACTTCCTCGAATTATGTGAATTGGATTTCTGCTTCTTAATGCTGAGGCAATTTTATCCTAGCTATACCAAAAGTGTGATAAGATGAAAGTGCAGTATGGTAGAGTTGCAGGTAAATCAGGAAACTGAATAAAGATATAAATATTTTGTAGACTGTTTTGCGGGGGGGATAATGTGCATTACAGGTAACACAGTGCATGATTCACTTTGCTGAATTTAATCATGACTAAATTTACATGCTACTGCAAGTTTTAGAGTCCTAGATTGATGCAGCCTTTTCTGGCAGCATAAATAACACGTGTTGGTACTTTTTGGAGCAGCAAATATGCAGGTATAAAACCTTATTGCTGTCTACAACTACCTGAAGGGTTGTTGTAGTCAGAGAGAGGTTACCTTCTTCTCTCAGGCAACCAGTGACAGAACAAGGGGACACAGTCTCAGGCTGCACCAGGGGAAGTTTAGGCTGGAAGTGAGGAGAAAGTTCTTGACTGAGAGAGTCATTGGCTACTGGAATGGGCTGCCCAGGGAGGTGGTGGAGTCACTGTCCCTGGGGGTGTTCAAGGCGTGTTTGGATGTGGCACTTGGTGCTTGAGGTCTGTGGTGATGGGTTGGACTTGATGATCTTTGAGGTCTCTTCCAACCCTGGTGATGCTGTGAAAATCTTTAGTAGGCTTTATGGTTGTTGGATGTAAAAATATAAATGTACTGTTTGACTGTACATTTATCTTCACTAGATATCTTTTTCCATGTACAATTAATAGTATACAGATGCATTTTTGAACCCCCTGAAAAATATAAAGGAAATAAGTCCTTGTCTGGTATACCTTGTTGGAATACACTGCCTGCACTGAAATGTAATGTTCAACATGTATAAAAAAGACTTTTACTTGTTTTCATAACACATTTGTCAACTATAAAATAGGAGATCATGTTTCTGTGGAAAAACACTGAAATAGCTGTAATGAAAAGCAATGTCCTGACATCAAATTACTCTTTACTAGTCAATACTGGAACATTTGGTGAAAAGCTGAGTGTAACACCTCTCTATCAAAGACCTATTTGTACATCTTTGTCTGTACATTGTGTTCTTCCCAGTGACAGTTTATTATCTGCACAAAGATGTTACCTTTATTGTTAGACATTACCTAGGATAAACCTCTACCTGCTGAATATTCTAGGCTGTACAGATCACTTCTACAACTAATAAAAATATTTTAAAAAAAGGTTCAGTAGAAAATGTAAAAATATTAGAGCTGCTGTATGTTCTCTTAGACTAGCCACGTGTATTTTCTTTGTCTTTTGTTGTTGCTTCTTCAGTCTGTTATCTACAGCTACTCATAAGGCAGTTGACAGGGAGGAGAATGGGCACAAGATAGCATTATCGCATTTGTATCAGTTTCAAACCAAAAAAAATATTGCTGTCAATCATTATATGTTATTAAGTATGTTGATCAATACTGAATGGACTAGCTACTTGTCTGCTTACTTGGTCTGCTTGCTTATTGTCTAGGTTCTTGGTATAACTTTTATCGGGGTGGCACTACATACAATTACATTTTGAGAACAGGGAGTATTTTTCCGTGACTTGTGATGATGGATTTTAATTGGATATTATAAATAAACCATTTGACCTAAATTATTCTTTCCTCTCTACACTGACCTTCTGTGATTTGTCTTGCTGAGTGGATTTAGTGTGAAAGCATTGGAAAAAAAAAAAAATCCATGTTTCATGTTGGATCTTTCGTTGCTAAGATCTAAAGAAGATTCTTCTAATAGGATCTAGTGATCCTATTAGAAGAAATTATCACTATGTGTTTGAAAAGAATTCTCTGCAGAATCATATTTATCATTTTAGTAGAGCTATTTCATTAGAAGTTAGTGAATCTTTTAATAAGGTCAAGCATGCTTTTTTTTTTTTAATGTTATGCAAATATTGCTTGTGTTTTTATTTTCTTTCTTCTTTTGTTATGTCGTCTTTTATTAGTGCCTTGGTTTTTCCTACTGAGTACTGCCCAGTCTCCCTTACATTATCTTTTTTTCCTCTGCTTCTTCATTTTCAACAGTATCCAGACTGTATTGTGTAGTGGAAAGGGTAATTAATTACTGCGAGATTATATTTTTTAAATATTAATAGAATCTATTAATATTAACTATTCAGAACTCACGGTGGCACCACAATCACCAAAATGATAATAGTAACAGGTTCTTGCATCATTATGGAAACTATATACAGGTTATAATAGGATCTAGAAATAACTATTTTATATCTATCTATCTATATCTATATATATATGTATTAGTTGAACTCGACTAAACTGACAGAGAAAGCTTTGTGGTCAGTGTACTGCTTGCGGTCAGTACACCGCTTGCTCACTAGATGGACGCAAGGAGCAACTTTCTGCTTATGGCAGAAGGCAATTAATGATTATTAGAGGCTTTTGGTATTTACTCACAAAGATGTTATCTGACAGTACCCAAAGCTCGTGGTGGGGTTGCTGTCGGTAGCTGTCAGAGGCTTTAGAGTTTTCCCAGGCTTCTGGGCACTGGAGAAAGGACACAGACGATCTCTGACCTGTTCCTGGCTTTCTGGATGATTTGTGTTACCTCCAAGGCTTCCCCCTGGGCAGAAGGCTTTCAGGTACAGGCAGATGTCCTGCGGTGTGCAGTCTGGGCACGGTGTCACGCCGGCTGTGCAGGCCGAACGTGTGACAGGGATCAGAGCCTCAGCTCAGGATCAATGAGGCATCAGGCAGGGATGCAA
Source organism: Eubucco bourcierii (assembly GCA_013396675.1). Lineage (NCBI taxonomy): Eukaryota > Metazoa > Chordata > Aves > Piciformes > Ramphastidae > Eubucco > Eubucco bourcierii. The sequence continues at coordinate 74,471 of VWZE01019656.1, forward strand.
CAGCAGACACACCTTGTAATGGCAAAGTGCACACAGTGCTCCCTGCTCATCTCCTTTTATCCAATACAGCCCGAGACTAATGGGCCTTTGGCCACAGGATAGCCAATCCAATGGCAGTTATCAAAGATGTGACCATATTGGGTGAAGCCATAGACTTACTTTACCCTTTTTTGGGCAGAACACAGCCTTGCACAAGGCAACCCTGTGCACCTTGTTTACCGCAGTTGCTGGGCAGGCCACAGACACCAGACTCAGTGGCTCCAGCTTCTTTGTCCTTTTTCCCGCTGTTGCTCTCCCCAAAACAGAAGGAGGGAAAGCAGAGAAACACGCCTGTGCAAACCAGGACATATACAAGCCTAATTTGGCCTGTTTAGGCCTACCATGACAATTTGCAATATGAACTTCTCTTTAGGAGACAACTTTGTATCAGCTGGGATTTTAACCTAACTAATAACAAACCATCCCTTCTCAATTTGTGCAGTACTGCATGGTTTACTGCGGTAAGTGTGCACTAGTGTTTGTGCACATGTTCACATTGTTCTGTGTTGAATATAATTATCACTTTCTAGGCTAATTTCTTTTTTTTTCAACAGCATACCTATTCTCTTTATTGTTTGGAGCAAACTATGTAGATTGGTGTAAATTGATTAAAATGAATGGTGTAGGTGTGGAGGGTGCAGTGCACAAGGCTGTTGGGAGATTGTGGAGTTGAAAAATTATTGAGTGGCACATAGGTAAGAACACGTTACTGTGGCCCTGAGCAATCTGATCTAGTTGGATATGTCCCTACTCAATACATGGTGGTTGGACAGGATGATCTGTGATGATCCCTTTTACCCCCATGCCTTCTGTGATCCTGTAATTTGGGGATAATTTTAGGAAAATATTTGTGAAGTCATAATAGGTTTTGGGTTTACCCTTCATGCTATAGAGATGCTGATGAATATTAGCTGCAGAATTACAAGGAGGAAATTTAAACTGTTCCTTTTATAGACATTTTTCTAAGAACTCCACACCTTAGAGTGAGAATTTCTTTTATGAATTTATTATATATTCCTGTTACTTTGAAGTTTTCACAGCTCTCACTGAGTTTGCTTCCTGGTGAAAATAGATACTTACTGTATGAGGAATTCAGTAGTGGTATTATTTATGAAACCTTGGGGTTTCACTCAGAAGAGCCTACTCCAAAAAACAGATTTAAGTCCTAGTGCTAAAACTTGAGCTCAAAAAAACTTTTTAATAGAATCAGCACACAGCATAAACATAAGGAAAGAATGACTTACTTCAATACGCATCATGACCTCCAGGAACCAAGATCTTTAGGTCCACCACTGACAAGTAGTTATGAATGGGGTGTAAAACACAGCATCTGTTTAACAGGGCAGAACACTGCCAAATTGCTGAGGACAAATAACTTCCCTGGTTTAATCTCAAATACATTGAACAGCGTGAGCCAAAGAACAATCAGCTTATTGGCAGGGGGTGGAAAAATGTACTTGGCTTTCCTCTCTTATAAATAAATAGTTGAGAGGAATACAGTGACAAGGATAAACAAACATCCACACCCCAAACCCCATATTAAAAGATGCATCCATTGGGACTGAGAATAGCTTAATCTCTGTAGTATTTTACACTATCTAAACATGAGACAGATCCTGAGTTTTTAAAAATCCCCCTCAACTCTTGTAATAGGTTAGTTTAGTTTCAGTTGCTACCCACACTTGGATGCAATGAACCAATGGGAAATGATGTACACATGGCCACCTAGTGAAGATGCTAGACAATTGCCAACTCTGACGTCAAGTGAGAGGAAGATGGTAATTAACACCACATGTCATACTAAAATGATAGTTTTGCATTCAGGATGAATCACAGGACAGCAATGTGCAACTTGCCTTTTACCCACTCTGTGAGTGAGAAGAAAAGAGTAAGAGAAAGTGAAGATGAACTCATGAATATTCCAAGGACAGAAAATAGCTGCTATACTTTTGAGGAGTGAAAAGGACGGAATTTCTAAGGTACTTTTGGTAGATCCTAGGATCGTAGGGTAAACAATATCAGAAGGGACTTCAGAAGATCTCTGGTTTAATCTGCTGCTCAACATGTGGTCAGTTATAAGATCAACTAGGTTGCTCAGAGCTTTATCTGGTCTGCTCTTGAAACCCTTCGTGGAACATGATGGAAAACGTCTCTGTTCCACTGCTTGACTGTCTTCATGACAAAAACCTTTCTTTACATCCAGTCTGAACATACTTTTATTTTTTCCAACTTACACCCATTGTCTCCCATGAAGTACAGAGCATGACTCCATCCTTTTGTGTCGTGGTAGGCCTAAGCAGGCCAAATTAGGCTTGTACATGTCCTGGCTTGCACAGGCATGTTTTTCTGCTCTCCTTCCTTCTGTTTTGGGGAGAGCAACTGTGGGAAAAGGGACAAAGAAGCTGGAAACACTAAGTCTGGTGTCTGTGGCCTGCCCAGCAACTGCGGTAAACAAGGTGCACAGGGTTGCCTTGTGCAAGGCTGTGTTCTGCCCAAAAAAGGGTAAAGTAAGTCTATGACTTCACCCAATATGGTCACATCTTGGATAACTGCCATTTGATTGGCTATCCTGTGGCCAAAGGCCCATTAGTCTCAGGCTGTATTGGATAAAAGGAGATGAGCAGGGAGCACAGTGTGCACTTTGCCATTACAAGGTGTGTCTGCTGTTGCATCCCTGCCTGATGCCTCATTGATCCTGAGCTGAGGCTCTGATACCTGTCACGCGTTCGGCCTGCACAGCCGGCGTGACACCGTGCCCAGACTGCACACCGCAGGACATCTGCCTGTACCTGAAAGCCTTCTGCCCAGGGGGAAGCCTTGGAGGTAACACAAATCATCCAGAAAGCCAGGAACAGGTCAGAGATCGTCTGTGTCCTTTCTCCAGTGCCCAGAAGCCTGGGGAAACTCTAAAGAACCTAACAGCTACCGACAGCAACCCCACCACGAGCTTTGGGTACTGTCAGATAATATTTTTGTGAGTAAATACCAAAAGCCTCTAATAATCATTAACTGCCTTCTGCCATAAGCAGAAAGTTGCTCCTTGCGTCCATCTAGTGAGCAAGTGGTGAATTGACCGGAAGTGGTACACTGACTGCAAAGCTTACTCTCCCAGCTTAATCAAGTTCAATTTATATATATATTTAATAGTTATTTCTAGATCCTATTATAACCTGTATATAGTTTTCATAACGATGCAAGAACCTATTACTATTATCATTTGGTAATTGGGGTGCCACCAGTTCTGAATAGTTAATATTAATGAATTCTACTAATATTTTAAAAATATCATCTCGCAGTAATTAATTACCCCTTCCACAACATTTTGATAACCTTCTCGTACTGTTTGTTCTCTTTCAGGTTTAAAAATGTTCTGACCTGCTCCTGGGTTACAACTGTTAAACCTCTCTCCCATCTTGAACAGTGACTTTTCTACTGTTTGTCATTTCTACTGAGCGTGAGTTTTAATATCAGTCAGCTTTATGGCCTTTAGCCTTTTGTCTTTTAATCTTTTTTTAAGTACCTGATATGTTGCAAGCACTGCAAAATACCCAAAACCTTGCAGCCAAAACAAAGGTGTTTCAACAACTGCTTATTTCTGGTGAGCATCAAAGTGTAACTCTCAGCAAAGTTTTGTCTCTGTGCCTGTGTGAGAGAGACCAAGGTTGGTAGGATGGTGTAGCTTCCTCTTCTTTCAAGTTCCACTTCTGAATCTTCCCAAATTATTGTGCTATTTCATGGCTTCCAGTAAGGGTCTTAAAATCGCTGGTTACAAGCCTCAGAAAGGAACCATTGGAGGAATACTTGTTGTATTTAATGAGCTAGTATGATAAAGAATCCAGTTGGTTTTCGTTTTCCTCTCTGTTTTCGTATTGCTGTTGTGTTCTGTGCATGTTGAAATAGCAGGAAGTCATGAAATACTGATGGTGATTTCCTTTTTCTTAACATAGAAATTAAGAATAGTAAATTCAGCAGCAGTAATATTCAAATGCCTTTTAAAGACTCCCAGTAGCACAGCAGTAATTGTTAGGGCTATGCAAATTCAGTAACACGCTTCTTTGCATATATGTATCATGACTGAAATCAAGGAACTATGAAACTAGAGGCCAGCATAACTCTTAGGAGTGTCTATTAAAATAATGAAACAAACTACTGGCTCACAAGATTACTAATAGTACAAAGAATATTTTGTTCTCTGATTAGCATGACAAAATTTTGTTACTAACAACTGACAACTGTTTGGCTCTTTGTGTTCAATAAACTGGCTGGTCTGGGTGGTGACCTGTGGGCAGTTGCTCACACTCTGCAATTAGCAATTCCTGACAATCACTCAATAAGACCAAGTTTTGTATAAGGTGTAGATGTACAGTGCTACCCTTATGCTTAAGTCTGTCCCCCTTGTCTGTGATTGACATAATTCAGCTGTCAGAACTGTGGAGGCAGCTTATGCTGCTGCTGTCCGTGCTGTATTTGTCCCTACATTAATGGAGTGGTTCAATTTCCATGCCTGGCATCTTTCTCAAACACTGTAAACATGCCTTGAACATGCTGTATACTTTTACTTAATTGCTGAACAGGTATTTCTCAATTAAAAAAAAAAAAAAAGGTTATTATATTAACTGACTTCTCCTATACAGTGGGTTTTTCATTTGTTTTATTTTTGCCTGAAATCTACCAAAGCTGCCTACTGCTCTGAATCTTTAGAGCATAAGGTAATCTTGTGCAGGAGTGACTGTACTTGATTTGCTATTTTGGCAAGGTGCTTTTCACAGAATCACAGAATGTTAGGGTTTGGAAGGGACCTCTGCCATAGCAGGACCATAGAGGCTAGCACAGGTTGCAGAGGAACACATCCAGATGGGGCTTGAAAATCGTCAGAGAAGGAGACTCCACAACCTCTCTGGGGAGCCTGTTCCAGTGCTCCATAACCCTTACAGTAAAGAAGGTCTTCCTCGTGTTGAGATGGAACATCCTGTGCTTGTAGTTTACAGCCGTTGCCCCTTGTCCTATCCCAGGGCACAAGTGAGCAGAGGCTGTCTCTGTCCCTTTGTTCCTGACCCGCAGCCATCAGATATTTATGGACATTGATCAGATCCCCTCCCAGTCCTCTCCTCTCCAGACTACATAGCCCCAGGGCTCTCAGACCTTCCTCGAAAGGCAATGCTCCAGTCCCTTTTTGAAAGGATTAATGAACCTGGGTAGAGGAGTACATTGAGGCAGGTCTGTTACTTTAGTGGACACTTGCTTAGGTTGCTTTGAGCTTTTAGCCTGGAGAAGAGGAGGCTCAGAGGAGACCTTATTGCTGTCTACAACTACCTGAAGGGTGATTGTAGCCAGGGGGAGGTTACCTTCTTCTCTCAGGCAACCAGCACCAGAACAAGAGGACACAGTCTCAAGCTGTGCCAGGGCAAGTTTAGGCTGGAGGTGAGGAGAAAGTTCTTGACTGAGAGAGTCATTGGCTGCTGGAATGGGCTGCCCAGGGAGGTGGTGGAGTCACCGTCCCTGGAGGTGTTCAGGGTGCGTTTGGACGTGGCACTTGGTGCCATGGTCTAGTCTTGAGGTCTGTGGTGACAGGTTGGACTTGATGATCTTTGAGGTCTCTTCCAACCCTGGTGATAATGTGATACTGTGATACTCTGCATATCATGAGGTTACGCGATATTGATGAAGCATGATAATTCTGAAGAATAACTTTTTGTCAGACTGGACTCTTGGTCCTTTTGTGGTTTAACTTGGTTTAATGTCCTATTGCCAAGGGATCTGAAGTTACTTGCTGCATTATATCTACTTGAACTTCAGAAATCTGAATGTTTAGGTCTTGTTTGCAACTCTGGTGTCAGCTCTCCTGCACTTAAGCATCCAGATATAGAAGATAGATCAGCTGCAGAAAGCTCTTTTTCTTATGCATGTTGAATGGTTATGGCCTCCTTGCCCTTCCAAGCATTTCAGACGTTTGTCATTCCAATATGACTGAAGTAGAGGTGAAAGACTTCAGTCACACTACTGCAAAATCATCTCAGCCTTTCTCCAAACCAGCTTCTGTATCATCTAGAACTCCTAGGAAACTCAAAGAAAGTGTTACATGTAACGCACCCCATTGTTAAACCTGAACCATGCAGCAGATAGGCACTGGCAATTAGTATCTCTCACATAATCATATTATGAAAGACAACTTTCCTGAAAACAGGAGATATGGTTTCAAAAAACCCAGTTCTTAGAGTTTCAAAATAGTTACTTGTCTATTCCACATAGGTACTCCACGCTACGAAATATCCTGGAGGTGTTCAAGGCCAGGTTGGATGAGGCCTTGAGTGAGCTGTACTAGTGGGAGGTGTCCTTGCCTATGGCAGGGGGTTGGAACTAGATGATCCTTGAGGTCCCTTCCAACCTTACCATTCTATGATTCTATGATTCTATGATTGTGGAATCTCTTCTGCTTCAAATCATAATGTTCATTCTCAACTGGAAAAAAAACAAAACAAAACAAAACTCAGCTCCTTTCCAATTAAGTGTCTTTTGAAAAATGGTAATTTCTTTAAACAAAGAAAATTTTTAAAAATATTGGTGAAGTAATACTGGTGAAGTACACCAGTCTGTGAAAGCTGCTGTTAATAAGATGTAGAATCAATACTGCATGAGCTTATGGACATTTAAGATCCATTTGATAGTCATGTCATTATATATGCCTACCTAAATTCCCCTTAAAGTGTTGAGTGGACATGTTATTTTCCTTCACAGCAGTCCTGAAAATGTAGATTGTGATAATATTGAGAGCTGTCAAACCACTATGTGATCTACCTGGGGTAGGTGAAGTGAATTTTCTCAAAGGTATATTAGGCTCATGAGCTATTTTTTAAATGGGAGCTGTTCTATAAATGTTTTAGGCATAATTAGAATACATTGCGAGAGAACTCCCTGTGGAAATATGTGCAGAGCCTGACTGGCTGGTGCATGCTCTCCAAGGTGCTACCTGCCCCAGCCATAAAAGATAAAGAGCTCAGTAAGCTTTAAAGGTAGGTGAAATAAGCAGCTGCTTATCCTAATAAGGTGATATGGCTTACAAAAATAAAAAAAAAAAAAAGAAAGGAAACTTGCTCTCATGGTACATTTGCTGTTTGCTGGCAACAAACATTTGCTGCTGAAATTGTGAAAATGTTAAGTCTTTCTTTACAGAAGATTGGGATGCTGACAGGGGAGGGCAGGAGAAAATGCTTAGAAATAAGTCTTCCTAGCAGGACCTATTTTAGCTTGGTTTTGCAGTATTTGTGGAGAAAGGAGAGAAATGAGCTTGAATAGCTGAACATAAACTTATCTGTGGCTTTTTAGCTTTATCAAACCAACTAGATATGGATTAAAGACATTCAATGGAAACAGGATTTATTGCAGAAGTAAAAAGAAATTGTAGGTAGAAAGAGTAGGGCCTTTCTCTCTTTCCAGGTAATGGTGCTCTGTTTTAGCTGAATGGAAAGTACATTTGTTGGATGCAAAATAGGGCAAAATAAAACTTAATTTAATTTACTTGCTGTAATAATCTTCTGAGTGAATTCAGCTCAGGACTTATGTAGGAATGGAGTGGAAATGTGTAATGGTAGCAAACCTAGAATGTTGGCTGCCAGGTCTCATAACAGTGCATTTCTACTCAATATTTTTTGACATGGTGTTAGCTAAGAGTTTGGGGGAAAGCCACTTTTGGAGCTATTATAATACCTGTGTGAAGTGGAAAACAAGTTTAGTGTAGGAGGTAAGTTACTGCTTTGGCTAAAGATATGAACTAAGCTGACCAAGACATTTTTGAAAGTTTTATTTTACTTTTAACAAGTGTCTGTACATGTTCACTGTGGCTGCATTTGAACAAATCCATAAAGTCTTTGCTTGTTATTTGACTGTGTTTGGGAAACATTGTCTGTCTTATTTGCCTGGTAGAAAGCTGAGTAAAACTTCAAGTGTTGAGAGTAGTTAATAACAAATTTATATTTATCATAATCTGTGGTTAGTCACGCCCCAGACTTTTCCTGTACCTTAGAGATGTGATCTTTGTTTACCCTTAAAATGTGGCCATATTTCAAATTAAATACTTTTTACTGATATTTGAAGTGCTTTGAAAGAGCTATGAAGATGGTAGGGACTAGAGAAGTGCAAAGTGTTATTACTATTATACTTCAGATAAAATTAGATTTTCCTCTCTCTAGAAAGAAAATCTGCCAAAGTTAGTATTTAATCCAGAGGACCATCAGTGGTTTATTCAAGAAATAGAAGTGAACCATGAAGTTCATGCAATAGAAATATTCAGATTTTGAAGTCTGTGTAGTTTAACCTTTATAATTTTTTACATTTTAAAGGAACCAACAGATTCATCATTAATTTTTGGATGAGGTACAGAACATTCTCTCCCCCTTTCCATCTGTCTCAGAAGACTGTCATCCTCCCCCCCCGCCCTGCTGCTGCCAAGTTCAGGATTGCTAAGTAATCCTGAAAACAAGAACTGTATTTATAGCCCCCCATTTAGCTCATTACAAGAAGCATTAGTTACTAGAAGTTATTAGAATGCTTCAGTCATCTGATCCTTTTTCAGACACAAAAGATATATAAAATGTAGAGGCTCTTCATTTGGATATATAGAATCATAGAATGGTAAGGTTGGAAGGGACCTCAAGGATCATCTAGTTCCAACCCCCTGCCATAGCCAGGGACACCTCCTTGAACACCTGTTGTTTAAGGACAACCTGGCCTTGAACACCTCCAGGGAGGGAGCAGCCACAACCTCCCTGGGCAACCTGTGCCAGTGCCTCACCACCCTCACTGCAAAGAACTTCCTCCTAACATCCAGTCTAAATCTCATCTCTGCCAGTTTAAACCCATTGCCCCTTGTCCTGTCGTTGTAAGACCTTGTCAATAGTCCCTCCCCAGCCTTCCTGTAGGCCCCCTTCAGATACTGGAAGGCTACTATCAGGTCTCCTGGAAGCCTTCTCTTCTCCAGGCTGCAGAGCCCCAACTCTCTCAGCCTGTCCTCATAGCAGAGCTACTCCAGCCCTCTGATCATCCTCGTGGCCCTCCTCTGGACCCGCTCCAACACTTCCATGTCCTTCCTGTGCTGAGGGCTCCAGAACTGCACACAGTACTCCATATCATCTTTAAAACCTTTGTTGTTATGAAATAAGTGTGTGATAAGGAAAAAACCAAAACTGATGGATTTATGTTTGCTAATAAACATGGATTTTAGAGTGGAAAAAAAGGTAGTTAAAACTTCTTAGACTATCCCAAACTCCTGACAATCACATAATTTGTGTAAAGCCTGCGCTGCTATTTGTTAATGTGATTGCTATGGCAACTGAAAACCTACCTTTCTTCAAGGTAAAATGAAAAGTGCATTGAGTGTGGAATTGCACAAACTGATTTAAGGCATACACAAGTGGATGTTTTGTCTCTTCTACCTCCTTTCATAACAGATAATGGCTAAAGCCTTTCCCTTCATTCTGTTTTCCATTCTGGTGCTGGGAATACTGAGTGGTAAAACGTGAAACCCACTGGGGAACCGAGACACCACTGACTGCCGGTGATTTCTTCGACAGATGGTATCAGGTCTCGAAAGACTCTAATTGGCTTATCACAGCCGATGCGCATCCTAAAAGTGCCTAGATAAAGCAAGCAAATATGCATTAGCTTGATGTCTTGACTTTGTGGCTATGCTTTTAAGGAAAGATATGGACATGATAGTACCCCCCCTTTGAAAGAGGTGGGTTTGAGCCTCTTAGAGCCTGCAGTTCTTTGATGGAGTTATCATAAAAGTTGCTAAAAACATCAATGATCTATCTCACCGGGTGGTACAATCTGTGTGTTTGCATGGGAAAGTCCATGCTCTAGGTGTTAGCCTGATGCATCACTGGTAAACTGCCAAAGTCTAGGTGTCTGTCTCAAAAGGTCCCTCTGAGGTAAATGTGTCTTTTAGAGAGCATTTCTAAGAGCATTCATTTAAAGATATTGGTATATCGAAGTACAACTCCGATTCTCTGACTGGCGTGTTGATAAGGAAACTGGACTGCTGAGCCAGCTAAGGCAGTGACAGGTGAAAAGCAGGTTCTAGTAAGGGCTATACTTCCTCTAGTTTGGCAGGAAATATCACTGAAGGCATTGATTTTTATTTTTTTTTTAAATCTAGTAAAAAATACAGGCTTGATTTTGCTCCTATACAATTTTTTCCCATTTCAAAAGATGTTCTAAGGTTAAGCATCTGTAAAGACTCTCAGGAGCTGTTCTGAAGGTCAAAGGACTTCAGAAGTCTAAAGGTCAGAGTGGCAGTTCTTGAATGTTGTTTTGGCTAGGCCATAATGCAGATGTATGACAAAGGATGTAGCAGATGAAGTCATACTAAAATTCCAGTCTGGTGTACCAACTGGGACAGCCAAATCAGTCATTGCATACAATAGTTTGGTTTCTTTGCTGGTTTGGGGTTTATTTTTTGTCCTGGGTTTGTTGGGGGTTTTTTTGTTGGTTTTTTTTTTTTTTTTTGGTTTTTTGTTTGTTTTGCGTTGTTTTTGGCTGGTTGGTTGGTTGGTTTGCTTTTTGGTGCTTTTTTTTGTTTGATGGATGGTTTTGTTTGTTTGTGGGTTGGTTTTTTTGTGGTTGGTTGGTTGATTGGTTTGAAAATTGTCTTTAATTATATTAGCCACTGTACTGTCATGAACCTTCCTGTAAGTCCACAGTGTTGCCTCAAAAATAAGAAAAGTTTTCAGAACCTCAGGCTGATACATTCTACTTGCTTTTTTTATTGTTCTGAGCAAAGATGCTAAGTAGATGTTGGTAGATAGCCTATCTATGTGAACACAAAATGGGACCTGAGTAAGGAAGGCTGGCATATCACATTGCCTCAACTTCCTCCTCCTCACTGAATTCCTATATATGTATCACAGAATCCCAGAATGTTGAGAGCTGGAAGGCACCTCTAGAAATCAAGTCCAGCCTCCCTGCCAAAGCAGGATCACTTAGGGCAGGTCACACAGGAGCACATTCAAGTGGGTTTTGAAAGTCTCCGGAGAAGAGGACTCCACAACCTCTCTGGGCAGCCTGTTAAGCTCTCTGGTCAGCTCATCACCCTCACAGTGAAAAGAGTTTTTCCTGATGTTTATGTGGAAACTCCTATACTCCAGCTTGCACCCATTGCCCCTTACCCTATCATTGGACATCACTGAGAAGATATATACATATATATATGAAATACATTTTTAAAATATAGGAAATTCAATCACACATTTTAAAAAAACTAGATTCAAACACAGAGGCACATATGTCATGGGATTTATCAGAGGAGATCAAGTAGTAATTTTGCAGCAGGTGATACAGTCTTGTTAATGTGCTGTATCTGTCAAGTCTAATCAGCACAAGGACTTTTCCCTTTTCCTCCCTAAAGGACATTAACAAATTAAGTCCATTGCCATTTCCAGTTTTGTTGCAAGGCTACTATTGAGCATCTAGTGTTAAGAAAAATAAAGAAACTGTTTGTAGTTAAAATGCATTTTACTTTTTCCTTTTTAAATTTTTTTCACGGAATTAACCAGGTTGGAAGAGACCTATAGGATCATCAAGTCCAGCCTATCACCTAACCCTTCTAATTAACTAAACCATGGCATTAAGTGCCTCATTCAGCCTCCTCTTTGTCGGTGGTTCTCTTGATAGCATAGGTGGTTCTCTAGATGCTGGATAAAGCCATTCAATATGCCATACGGTTTCCACCCAGAGGGACCTGGACAGGCTGGAGAGGTGGGCCCAGGCCAACCTCATGAAATTCAACAAGTGTAAGGTCCTGCACCTGGCTAGGCACAATCCCAAGCACAAATCCAGGCTGGGTGGGGAATGGCTGGAGAGCAGCCCTGAGGAAAAGGACCTTGGGGTCTGGGTTGATGAAAAGCTCAACATGAGCCTGCAGTGTGCACATGCAGCCCAGACAGCCAACCGAGTCCTAGGCTGCATCAAGAGCAGCGTGGCCAGCAGGGCAAGGGAGGTGATTCTGCCCCTTTACTCTGCTCTTGTCAGACCCCACCTGGAGTACTGTGTGCAGTTCTGGAGCCCTCAGCACAGAAAGGACATGGAAGTGTTGGAGCGGGTCCAGAGGAGGGCCACAAAGATGATCAGAGGGCTGGAGCAGCTCTGCTATGAGGACAGGCTGAGAGAGTTGGGGCTCTTCAGCCTGGAGAAGAGANTCCCTGGAGGTGTTCAAGGCCAGGTTGGAGGAGGCCTTGAGTGAGCTGTCCTAGTGGGAGGTGTCCCTGCCTATGTCAGGGGGTTGGAACTGGATGATCCTTGAGGTCCCTTCCAACCTTACCATTCTATGATTTTAGCAATTTGTTACTCGTTAGGACTGTCACATGTGCAATAAGTGCATACACATATAATGATAGTCCTGCAAGTGCTATCTTATTGTATGGATTGGTTGTGACTTCCATTGGCACTTAGAGTCCCTTCTAAATGCTTGTATAGATATTATTTGGTGCACCACCAAGTATAAGCCTTCACAAGTTTGCTGTGATAGCTTAAAGGCACTGGCAGTGCTGACTGTATCACCCCTGGAGAACCCTAAGAAAATCAATGTGGTAGTTTGTACTTTAAGCTGTACTGTAACTTCTCAAAAGTTATGGCAGGACAGGCTGGGTGAGTTCCTCCATAACTCTGCATACCTGTAGAGACCTGGATAGTAACAGAGTTCCTAGTCAGTGATCATATAAAAAGAAAGTACATATTTCCCTAGTTGCCAAAAAGCCAAATGTCTTCAAAGCACTGTTGTTAGGTAGTATTAGTGCTTCCCCCACTGGTGTTCATTAAACCTTCTTCTGTCATGCTGTACAAGCTCTGCAGAATGAGGGAGTAGTACTCTTTTCAATTTTCAGCTCCAGGTAATTGTATTCACAACTATTACAAAATCTCTAGGCCAGTAGCCCAGAAGCTTGTTTCCCAACCTTTCAGCAGTTGACTATGAACCGTTACCAATTTTAGATGGTCTGGGGAAGATAATTTGCAGACTTCTTTACTGTATAGGGCTTTCTGTTGTCACTTTGTAGTACTGAAGGAGTGGGACTTATTTTTTTGTGCAGGTCTGTGGTACGTTCAAGATTATTTCATGCTGAGCTGCTGGAATAACTATGTCTGCAAACTAACATAATTCTCCATTACACTAACAGGCCTACTGTCCAGGTGTGTAGGAAAGTTTTGTCCTGGAGTTTTCAAAATGTGTTTTGTAATCCTCTTGGCAGTTTCCAGCGTCCTCACACATTGCTGCAATCCCCAAAAGGGCTTTCCTGGACTGTTTGTGCAGCAGATGCTCCTCCGGACATCCTTCTGAATTGTTACATGTGCTGGTTGCAGTCAGCAGGATCTACCTTAATCAGTCCATGCACACAGAACTCTGGACAGAGATCCACAGGAATGTGACCTTAAGGAGACTAAACAGTGGAGTGTGGATAGGCATACAATTCATTGCAACTGAGGATGATACTTACTGTAGTTAAAAACAAGCTTATAATAAATTATTTTTAATTAGTCTTGCAATACCAAGAAGGTAGCAATGAATGTTGGGATTTTTTTTTTTTTTGCAGAGCTTCCTTTTTCACAGCTCCAGTCTAGTTCTTTAGCTTAGATGCTTCTTTAACTCACAGTCAGTTCATTAATTATTAGAAAGCAATATTTCCTTCTCCAAGTTTAGTTTCTAAGGCTTGGAGATATACAGCATCATAAGACTGTAGATGGTTAAAATTTGTTTTAGAAAATTAGCCAAGATCATTACTTACTATGCTTCAAGGTTGCTACCTTATACCTTTTTGTAGTTGCAATCTCCAATTCAGCAAAGTATTTTGAATGCTTGCACGATTTGAAGTGAGTTTTGATTTTGTGTGTCTTTCTTTCCTCTTTTTTTTCCCTGTCAATTTAATTGATAAATTGATTATAGTAATTAACTAAGTCTTATACTGAATATCCTTTAAGTGCAGAGTGTAATTATTTGACTAGACAGTGCTGCACTCTTTGGCCCTCAGTTCATTTACAAGTTCTCACTCGTGCTTGGGCTTCAGATGGGTTTTTCCAGACGTTGGCAACAGGAAGGAGCTAACCACTGTGGAAGTTTGTGGGCCGTATTTTATGACTTCTAGCAAGATATATCATTATTCTCAAGAACTCTTGATTACAAATCACTCCTCTTTTTGGTTTGGTCAGCAGAACATTGAATCTAATTTTATACCAGTGCTGACCTAATTTTAGGAAATCCAGTTCTGGGACCTGCATTACTCCCTAGCTTATTTTCTGCAAGCACCTTTTACAAGGAAATATCTGAGGCTTGCCTTGGAGTCTAATAACTTTAACTTAAGACAACACTCACAGATTTTCATGCAGGCTCTTGCTTGAATGAGAAGTACTCTGCTGTAACCTTCCCTTTACAGTTTTGTTGAGGCAGTGGTTATCACGTTATATTGCTGCTTGTGGCTGCAGTATGAGATGATCGATCACAAAAAAGAAATAAAATTATTTTAATTCCTTTCAATCAAATACATTTTCCAATCATGCTTATTTTGAATGCTCCTTTTCAAGCCCACTTGAGTGTTTCTCCTTATGATGTGGAAGTTCAGGCCTAAAAATAATACAGTGCATGGTAGCTAACTAAACAAATGTTTTATAGGAAAAGCAACTGATTTCATTCACTCATTTCTTTCTTTATGGCATAAACTTTTATCCAAATGGGTGAGGTTATCTTCAGCTTTTTTTCCCCAAATCACAGACAATCCCTTCTTTTTAAAAAATGATGGTTCTTACAGCAATGGCTGAAGAGCAGAGTGAGCTGAAATAAAGTGCCTCTCTCAAACTAAACACAGCATGTCTGCTTCTCTTTGACACAGTGAAATGCCATTGTTCAGCTATTGCTTACACATTTTTCCTGTTTCAATGTACCTGAGTTGTTGCTGTTGAATAGTATCCCCTGTCTGTGATAAGCTCTGAATAGGGGATGATGAAGTAGTGGCTTCCTGAAAAGGAGCAGGATTAATCTTCAGGATTCCCCATCCTTTATAAAAGGCCTTCTGACGATTTTAAAACTGACAAGTGTGAGCATTGTTAAAATTGATGCAGCTTGGAAAAAAGCCTTGTTGGATTGTCCATTTGAGCGTATTTTTAGGCTGGAAGCTTTTTACTACATAGTTACAAATATATTGATCTTTAAAAAGAAATTATTGACCTTTAAAACCCAGGAGCTAGCTGCTGGCTGGCTTTTTTGGAGGTATTTGGTTATTTATGTTCTCAGAGGGTTAGGTAAGAGCTGGCTGTTTTGAGTTAGATCATAAAGAATGATCAGAAGCAAAGGGCAGGTGATGAAAGCACTGTGTTTACGTGATAAATAATTACACAAGACTGACTGCAGAAGGCTGAGATACCACTTACAGGACATCTGTCTTGATTCCATAGTGGGGCACTTCAGAATTTGTTCATTTTGTCCATCCCTTCCCTCAGACAACCTGCATACCACCTACAATTTGTGTGTGATATATTCTTCTGTGCCTGTCCTGCATGTGCTGCCCTACTTTCTAAGCAGTTTACTACCCACAGAAGTGTGTGTGTTTGCAGGTTTCTGAGTGGGGGCTGAACGTATGTAATGCTATTTGTTGTGTTTACCAGAGAAGGACTGGGCTGTTTCTACTGTGTCGTATTTGTTTTTTTCACCTCAGAAAATAAACTGTTTCCTAAGTTCAGGCAGAGGAACAATTTTCTGGCTGTCAAAACATATCAAGAAGTGGTGTATGGATGAGACAGTAGTTACTGTGAGCTAAAACTACAGATTTGAGGATAAAAACAATGTTGTTATTTAGCAACAGCGGATTGATAATAAATGAAATAATACATACTGAGTGAATTTTCTATTGTTTTTTTCTGCTGGGTTTCCCTACTTAAAGTGCTTGGTTACTATCACAGAATTTCCCATTCTGATGTAGTTAACAGGTCTTGGCTGAGGCATATCAAAGATCTTCAGTGAAAAGATGTAATGATTTGGCATGGCTGAGTCACAACAGGTGAAAATCAAATTCCTACTTAGTTCTACAGCCTTCAGTTTTTATACTACTGATATACTAGCACCCACATTTCTTCCCTTCATTATTTCTTTCTTCAGAAGACTCCACTATTTCAGTATTTTTAAAGAGAGGTTTGTATCATGGTCTTTGTATTCCCGTAGTTGTTTCTTGGTCTTTCTCTGCTTTGTACATCCTAAAATCCACTGTCCCATGTGTCCACCTTCTGGAAGATGGCTGCATGTGGATACCCACCCTTATGTACTGGCAGTGTGAAATTAAAACACAATATGAATTCTGCTGTCTTAACAACTTACAGATACTGAGTTGTTGTGATGGTCTGGGAGTTCCCTGCCCCCCACATTTTGTAAAATGACTCAGACTAGAACTCAGCTGGCTGGAAGTTAAGGAATGAAGATCTATTTACAGCTCAGTACAACATACAAGCAGATATATATATATATATATAGTATATATTTATATATAACGTGTGTGTATATATGTGTAATTATATATAGTGTATATATATGTATGTATATGTGTGTGTGTATATATATATATATATATACACACATTATATACTTACAGAAATAGACAAGTTAAAGGGAATACAGAAACACAACTCCCCTCCCAGAAATCAGAGACCCCAAGAGGGGCTCCCAACCACCCTTCCACCTTCTCCCCACCCCTATACCTTACCCCAAGGTTTGCCTTACGTGCAAGGTGAATTAGGAGGATCAGCCAGGGGAGTTAGAAGAAAAGTGGTTAGTGAAGATTAATCGGCAAAGAGGAACCAGAAGCTAGACCACCCCAGATGCTGCACCCCCAGAGAGAGACAGGCTGAGACTACCTTATCTAATGTTTTGGGTTTTTTATCCCAAACATTTCAGCAAGTGTATAAGTGAAGTAGACATCATGATGTTTTCCTTTCACAGCCTATAGTGTAATTTTGTCTATTAAAATATTCCAATTAGCCTCAAACCAGCACAGTTGTCCAACAGAAGAATCCCACTGCCTGTCCCCTGTGCCACTGCCACAGAGAAAATCCATTTGTCCTGTATTTTTTTTTTTTTGGAATCATGATTGATGAGACTATGAAAGATGCTGAATTGATTCAGTAATCATAGAATCATAGAATGGTAAGGTTGGAAGGGACCTCAATGATCATCTAGTTGCAACCCCCTGCCATAGGCAGGGACACCTCCCACTAGCACAGGTTACTCAAGACCTCATCAAATCTGGTCTTGAACACCTCCGGGGAGGGAGCAGCCACAACCTCCCTGGGCAACCTGTTCCAATGTCTCACCACCCTCACTGTAAAGAACTTCCTCCTAACATCTAGTCTAAGTCTAAGTAATGTACTATAAACTAATGTCAGATAACCATCTTTTGCTTTGGTACCTGTTCTTTAGCATCACCAAGCTCCATGCCCAGCTCACTCAGCAGCTATTATCCTTGCTTCCATTGTCCAAGGATTGTGAGCTGAAGTTGCAGATGTCTTGTCAGAAAGTTTAGATCTAAAGTTTTAGTTGCCATCTACAGCATGGACTATAGGACAGCCCTAGGTTCACAGGTGATGACATTTGCAATATCATCTATATTTTTTATTTGCCCTGTTATTTAATTGTATTTCTTTTATTTTTCTTTAGTGTTCATGTGTATCTTAATTCTTATTTCTTTAACAATTCTTCCCCTAATGCTTTATAAATGGGGGAAATGTTCGGAGTGACAAAGAGCAAGTGGGTTTTCTTTTCTCTTCCTCCTTCCATTCCCATCTCATCTCTTTCCTTCATTTTCTGATGCACCCTTTTCCCTTCTGTTATGTTCATTTTATTCACTAGCAGATGCAATGCTGGAAACATTTGTTCAGGGGGTAGTACGGAGCACAGAGAATGGCTGAGGGAATTTAGGAGGTGTCTGTCAGTAAAGTCTGCCATAATGCTGCAAAGGGTTATTAGTCTCTCTTGTTCTCTCCTACTGCATAAAAAGCATTCTTCCATTAAAAAAAAAAATCTTTTATTATATGCATGTGTTTGGAGACAAAGAGCTTTATGAACTCCCTTTGCAAGAAAGTGCACGAAGAGAGTTAACATTTACATTTACCTTTTGAGTGGCAGCACTGATAAACTTTTGATTAAGGTCAAACTTAGCAGTTTTTCCACTTTCCATATTATGGTATCTAGGAACGGCATGGTGAAGAAAAAGCAGATTATTCAGGCAGGGAAAAAAAAAAAAGTAATAATGTGATATTGTTGCAATTCTCCTGAGAGTTCTGAATTTATTAAAAACTTATGATCAAGTGGTAGAAGTGCCTGTCATCTGCATTGAATTCTAGATCATGTTCTCTAATCAATTTTCCTTTTTTGTTAGCATTTTCTCTTAACTTTCTGTGAGGAATGCATTTTGAGATTAAACTGCCATTCTTGGGGTCAGTGTGTTGCAAGTCAGAGGCATTTAGGTTAGAAGAGTTGAATTATGTGTGGGCAGGAGAATGGAATGATCCCACTGTGTTGTGATCAGCAAGTTTAAGGCCCTGCACTTGCAGTGTGTATTATAATTTTCAAGACTTTTTTTTTTTTTTTTTTTTTTTTTTTTTAAGCAATGAACTTATCCATACAAGATACCAGACATGACACAGGCAAAGCTGGTTGAAATTGCAGTTACTGTGGTATGCTGGAAGTCAGAATCAGTTATTCAGTGGTCCCATTTGGATATAATATTTATGGATCTTTGTGGAGTTGTTTGTTTGGTGTTTTTTGGCTGGTTGGTTTTTTTTATTGTTGTTTTGTTTTGTTTTGTTTTCCCCACCAAATACCAAACTTCATTTCACACACAAATATCCAACCTAATTATTTTCAACTCTCAAGGTTTCAAACCCATTAAACAACAGAGAGGCTCAGTAATAGTTTTATTACTGACCCTGAAAGTGTAATAATACTGTTGGCAACAGAAGACAGCAAGCAAAACAGTGAGAAAAATGAAAAGGCATAAATAGTATCATTAAAACTGTTTTACAAAAGATAAACATGACTGTCAGGTTAATGTTTTAGCCACAGATAACAGTTTTAATTAAGTCTTCTATTTCCTTGGTGAAGAAACTAGCTATATACTTATTTGACTTTCTCATAAGTGCAAGACTTAGAATCATAGAATGGTAAGGTTGGAAGGGACCTCAAGGATCATCTAGTTCCAACCCCCTGACATAGGCAGGGATACCTCCCACTAGTACAGCTCACTCAAGGCCTCCTCCAACCTGGCCTTGAACACCTCCAGGGAGGGAGCAGCCACAACCTCCCTGGGCAACCTGTGCCAGTGCCTCACCACCCTCACTGCAAAGAACTTCATCCTAACATCCAGTCTAAATCTCCCCTCTACCAGTTCAAACCCATTGCCCCTTGTCCTGGCATTGCAAGACCTTGTCAATAGTCCCTCCCCAGCCTTCCTGTAGGCCCCCTTCAGATACTGGAAGGCTACTATCAGGCCCCCTCGAAGCCTTCTCTTCTCCAGGCTGAAGAGCCCCAACTCTCTCAGCCTGTCCTCATAGGAGAGCTGCTCCAGCCCTCTGAGCATCCTCGTGGCCTCCTCTGGACCCGCTCCAACACTTCCATGTCCTTCCTGTGCTGAGGGCTCCAGAATTGCACACAGTATTCCAGATGAGGTCTGACAAGAGCAGAGTAAAGGGCCAGAATCACCTTCTCTGTGTCACCTTATCTGAATGAAAGAATCACTTTTTGTATTGTTTCAGTTCCTTTCAAAGCAGTATCTGCTACAATGAAGTTAACAGTTACAATGTAGTAAATACTTTCTGAAGTTGCTAGTAACACAGTGATTCTCATTTTAGTCTAATATTTTTTTCTGTTCCCAGTTCTGTTCTGAACGGGCCTCCAGTGACAGTAGATGGGACATACACCATTCTTAGTGTCCCCTGGCTGGATGTGACACTGCTCTGCTGTGCACCACCTCAGTGACATCCTCCGGAAAGAAGCCTTAGCTATTTCTGGGTATGGCAATGCCTTACGTCTTTTATGACCTGAATTATGTCTTGGAGTTTTATGGGATGGTTTGTAGTAGGTTTGTAGTGTATACTTTCAGTATAGTAGGCATGATGGAGTGGTGAGAGTAAAGTTGGGACTGTGATTTTGAACAAGGCAGAGTGTTTAGTTGATTTAGGAACTGAAGAAAGACTTATCTGATCAAAGCTCCCATGTTCTTTTCTATTTGTGTAACGATGCCTCTTTAAATTATTTCTGCCTACAACCTTTCCTATAAGATGTGATTTGTGAAGCTGCAGGTGTATATCTGTGTTGGGAGGGTTTTTGTGCTCCTTCAGCATCTGGAACTCTTCTGGTGTCATACACACACATGTATGTACACAAAGCATGCAGATCCATGTGATTTTTGAATGTTTTATCTTTTTAAATTTCATGGCAGGACTGTTAATGTTTAGGACCTCAACAAAACTTGAGTCTTTTTGGTGTGAAAGATGAAAGGCAATCTGTAAATGAACAGCTATGGTTCTCATCTACTGTTTCTGCCATACACATTGTTTGTGCCTTGATGCATTAATCTTGTCCCATAGAATTCCACTCTCTCTGCAGCATGCAAATTCACACTTTGCTATATAGTTTCATGCAGTGTGTGAATACAGGCTCCAAGTGTCACTATTAATCAGCAGTCTCAGTACTTGTTTCTTGCTTTTTGTTGGGTTTGTTGTTGTTGTTCTTGTTGTTTGGTTGTTGTTCTTGTTGTTTGGTTTTTGTTGTTGTTGTGGTTTGGTTTTTGTTGTTGATGTTTTTTCCCCCATAAAACCTGCTCTTGGCTTTTACTTTGATTGCTTTGTACTGTGGATCATGGTATTGTCCTCTGTTTTTAACCTATAGATCACTTGGGTGATACATGTTTCACTAAACATTGCTCAGCGTTGCTGGCGCCCTCAGTAACAAAAACATTTTTCTCAAACACACTCTTAACCTGACAAGGTTGAGAAATAACAAGAAACTGGAAGGAGAAGCTACATAGAGCTTATTGAGTATAGCCAAAAGTTCTGATTATGTCTAAGATCAATTTCTGATGTGCCATCCACTGTAAATGGATTCAATCCATTGTATCCACTAGAGAATGTACATTTTACTCTCAGAAATATTTCTCTTTGAACTTTTGTTAGTTTATTCACACATGTGATGGTTTGGGAGTTACTTGTCCCCCACACTTTGTAAAATGACCCAGACTAGAACTCAGACAGATGGAAGTTAAGGACTGAAGCTCTATTTACAACTCAGTACAATGTACAAGCAGATATATACACTATAGACAGGAATAGTTACAGACATAGACAAGTTAAAGGTAATACAGAAACACAACACTCCTCTCAGAAATCAGAGACCTCAGGAGGGGCTCCCAACCACCCTTCCACCTTCTCCCCACCCCTATACCTTACCCCAAGGTTTGCCCCACGCTCAAGGTGAGCTTGAAGGATCGTCCAGGGAGAGTTAGAAGGAAAGTAGCGAGATTAATCGGCAGAGAGAAACCAGACACTAGACCGCCCGAAACGCTGTGCCCCAGAGACTCTGTGTTATCTGTGTTCTGAGTTCTTTTCTTAAATATCTCAGCAAGCCTATGATTGAACTAGACATCACCATGTTTTCTTTTTTATAACCTATAATATCATTTTCTCTATTAAAATATTCCAATTGGCCTCAAACCAGCACAACACAGGTTGTCTTCAATGCATCATTCTTAAGCTAGCCAATAAGTGAATAATGAAATCACCTCAAAGCCTAAAGAGAATACATATATAGTGCACTCAGCTTCCTCATAATTTTGGGAATTTGAATCATAATCAAAGGAAAATAAACAAGCAAGATGATATTGAGTGTAAAGATTTTTTTCACATGTTAAATGAATGAGAGGAAAATGATTTTTCCATCATTTCATTTGTTGAAAGACATCCATGTTCACAAGTCCAAATCACACGACAAAGCTACTTTGTGGTGAATGCCATATTGCTTTTATTTTGCTTGAGCAGGAAAGATCTAAAATGGTGACTTGGGAACTGCATCACCTATATTTTATCTGGTAGAAAATACAGGACACTGTTTGGAATAGATAAATAAGACAAATTTTAATGAAAAAGTAATTAGTCCTAGCCAAATAATTAAATAGAAACTGAAAATTGCTGAGGCTATTTTCACGAGGTGTCCAAACTCAGCTGTGATTGAAGTGGATATATTATCTTATATTAGGTTCTGATATTACTTTCACACTGGTATCCTGAGATACACTATACATTTTCTATATACTCCTTTATGGTTCAATTGTACTTTTCACTGGTGCAGGTGGTCAATGGTTCAAACTCCATTGGACTGAAAGTACTGCAAGAATGTGGTCAAGTTTGTTTAGAAATAAAATAATTGAAAGCAAAGAAAGCAGTATTATCTCTCCAACATCCTAATTTACAGGGTATTTGAAACTAAGATTTCTTTACTCTGATGAAAGAAAATTGCTCTTATCAAAAGGTAATGTCTAATCATAAGGGTTGGATGCCTGTTCTGCACAGAATGTGGGCCCTAATTTCATCCCTGTGAACATCCTGATCTGATCTTAATTGGTAGGGCTACGTTACTGGAAATTCCTGGAAAGCAGTATAGCACATGTGCAAAACGTGCCCCTGTTCTAAAACTGATGCCTGTCTACAGTTCAATTTAATCATCATAAAATTGATATTTTAATAAAACTGTTGAAAATGTTGCCTCTAGGTACCTTTCAACAAAGTACCATGCAATGAAGAGGATGGCAATCTTGACCCTATTCAGTGTGCAAGGAATAGAAAGACAGCAGATTGAGTTACAGTGACGTTAATAGTGAACCATAAAAGTATGCCTGTTGCAATGGAGAATGATATTTTACCTATCTTTGCATGATTATGTGCAGGAAACTATGTTTATTGAATAGTTGGGATGAATTTCATACCTTTCTAGAGCTTGTTAGCAAGAGTTGGTATGTTCCTTGTGTGTAAAACTTTGTTGATTTGTTTAGAGATCTTCATCTTTGGATATGGTTTTACTTTCAAGTGAAATCTACAGAAATAAGTGAGAACTGAAGAGAAGTAGCATCTATTTAAGACGATTTTCTGAGCTGAAGATCTATTTAAGATGATTCTTTGAGCTGAAGAATTTGTCTGAAACTTTATATTTCTGGAAAGAAACCAGTTATGACTAAACGTACTTAACTAGCCACAGAAAAACTTCCGCCTCTTGTGACTTCAGTTTGTGGAGGTGAACTGTGTAGAGGGATTTGAAAATCATAGCTGAGGGGATTCCCCCAGCCACCTGTCAAAGCCACAGCTTGACTCCAGTTAGATGGCTTAGGCTCATCAGAGCTCCAGAATTTAGCATCTCCATGTCTTAGGGATGTCTCCTAATGGTTCCATTGTAGCACGTGTGTGTTTTCTGCCCCTTGAACATGTAGTTGCTTCAATAGTAGATTCCCTATCTGGAGTAAGATAGATAGGATAATAGGTAGTACTGGGCTAGCTGCTTTCTACCAGCATGGCTGATTTCCCTCTTGCTGTCCTTCCAGATCCAATAAATGAATGACCCAAGACCCTGATCATGAATAAAAGCATTTGAAGTTGCTGTTTGTTTTAGTGAAAATAAACCACCGAAAGCTTCATAGAGAGGGCAGCAATAACCCCATACAGCCCCTGCAAGTCTTATCACCTGGACTATAGCCAGACCATATTTTTGACAGTGATATTAAATGCCATACTTTTAGTTAATAATTCATGTTGCAACTAAGAATCCTCAAATTAAAGCATGTGTTTCTGCTTTATAAACGGCCCTCTTACACATGTGCTGACTTTGCAGCTGTTTTCTGCAGTCTTTGACTTCTGTAATTAGGACCACTGGTGAGCCCAGCTAATGATATTAAACTGACTGGTCCACAAGTCTAGAATGTCATTTATCTCAAGGGTTTAATTTGCTGAGTGTGGAGCAGCACAATGCAAGGCTTGCATGTGTGATGGATGGAACTTGGTTTATTTAGCTGTTGTTGCCAAGTTACAACAAAACTGTTTTCACAGTAGATTGTCTGCGTTTAAATGGGCAAAGATTCCACCTGAAAAGAACTATGCTGGTGAAAACTGCTAATACACTATTGTCTCTGAAAAGAGGAAAATAAAACAAACAAACAAAAAAAAAAACCCTTATTTGTGAACAGGATAATTTTGTATTCTAGACATTAGCCAGACAGGCTTAAAAATAGCTGCTCAGACCCCAGAGACTATGACAGTAGCAAGTGACTAAGTGCTTGTATAAAATAAATAGCTACTAATTTAAAGCTAAGTAGCACGAATATTATCAGTGTTTAAAGACAGAATCACGGTGGACTGTTGTTTGAATTGCACTTTAGAGTTACTTTTCATGGAAATAATTTGTTACCCTACCCTTGCAGTCAGGTATCATTTCTAGATGCTAAGAAAAAAACCCATAAATTAAAAAGAAAAAACGTACTGAAGTCTCCGCAATTGTCCAGATTATTAAAAATAATAAAATAATCTTAAATTTTAAAGCTGATAAACCCTTTCCACTTTCATCATGTGGAAGAACATGCCATATTCTGATGGAAAATGAGGTAGAATCTCTGCTGGTATGTCAAGCTGTTGTGTTACCCCTTCCTGAAGATTTACACCAAAGGCATTTAAGCTCTCTTAAATAAGAATCTCTTTTCCCCTAAACTCTTTCTGAAAAATTGCACAGACAAGTGGTAACTAAGGAGAGATGTTTACTACTGCCATCTTTTGAGTTCATTCCAAAAATCTCACACTGTGTCAGTAGACCAGCCAAGGTAGTCTTGGTGACTACCTGGAAACTGAATAGGATTCAGTGTTAGCTGCTGATACCTCCGTAGATGCGATCAATGTGAGACCTGTCATTGCCTTCGAGCAGAGATCCTTTTCATAGCAATAATGTCAGGGCAGTTGTTTTGGGGGTTTAAAAGTCAGCTCTTAATAAGCTGATTGCCAGTATATAGGAGATCTGAACAAATAGAATATGCAAGATAGTGCAGAAAAAAATCTGTGTAATGTATAAGAAACAGAGGTACATCTAGTTACAGTTGCAACACTTTCCATGCCACAGAGAATGTGTAAAACAACCCAAATGTCTTCACTGCAGTTAGACTATTAAAGAGCCGAAGGCAAGATCGTGCGATTCGGCGATGTGCACTACCTAGTCTGATATTCTCTTTATGGATATCAAAAAGCATGATGCTGGCTTAATTTTCAAGGTGTCACCCTTTGAAGTAAGCCATTTGGTAAAAAGCTTTGGATTGACAGAAATGAAGCTGTAGATATTCAGTGAAATCTTTTCATTTAAATCACGACTAAAACCTGTCAATCAGCTGCAGCAAAAATCTGCTTAGATAACTCTGCTTAAAATACTATATTGCCTCGGAAAATGGAAAAAGGGAATTTTGCCAGAATTTCAGAACTGGGAGAACAACCTTCTCCCTTTAGTTTAAATTGCTGTGCCAAAGACGTGTACTGTCCTTGCAAAAACCCTCCTACAACACTGAATTTTTGATCCACAACAGAAAAACCACAGAGAGAAATGCAGACAGAATATGTAGCGCAGTGCTGCCTGTGCTTCATCGAGCTTGTTCTGATGGTTACAGCGTGCACTACTTTTGAAAAGCCTGAAAATGGATCATATCTATACAATCCTATGAGAATCCCTTGGAGGGAGTGGAAATTACAGGGAAGTGTTTCTCTGGACTGTGGAATTTCAACTCATTAAAGTGATGAAACAACTGCCGTGGGAATGAACCCACACGGAGTCCATGACGGACGCCTGCTACACTATACTCCCAGCGGCAGAGCACAAAAGCCTGATCATTTAGTAATGTTGAGAAGCTTCTTGTATTCACAGAAGCAGGTGGTAGTGCTGCTAGTAGTGTTGTAGGTGGTAGCTGTATTAGGGGGAGAAAATGAAATCCCTAGGTTGTATGATGACCTGCCTTCTCTCCACCCCCCCCCNCATGTAATGCCAGGTGTTCAGACACCTACCGAATTAGTTCCAGTGCCGGCTTTTATACACAGCTTGGCACCCTCAAAGCATCGAGCGGCTTTAGGTTTAAAAAAAAAAAAAAAGACTTGAAATCTCTTACCTTGATCTAGTCCAGTGTAGCTTTTTGGTTGTTCTCCGTCCACTACCAGAAAAAGAGGAATTAATGCCAGATTCCAGTGAGTCATCCTAAATGACAGAGTAGGCTCACTCTTTGCACCGGCTGCTGGCTGCCTCCGCTGTGTGACAGCTGCCGGCTGGCTGGGGAACAAGCGTGTCCCATTCTGCAGCCTGCGGCAGGGGGAGAGGGGAAGGCAGCGCTAAGGAGTGGAGGTGGGAGAGAGCGCCGGAGAGAAGGACCAAAAGAGAGGAGAGAGAGGCAGAGGCAGGAATATACCATGTGTCTGCGTGCTCCCCTTCTCTGCCTGGTGCTCATCCTCACAACGCGCTGCCGAAAAGTTACTTTTTAATATGTGATGCACTCTCTCATTTTAGAGCCCCCTCGCTTCTGCTCTCTTTTTCAGTCTATGCTTAGAGGAACTTCTCAGCGTTTTAGCATCTCTTTTGGAGGCTGACATGGATGCTGTATGTAGAATACATTCATTGAAGGAAACCTGTCTTGTGGCTGTGTTAAAAGCAGCACTTGGGTTTTTTGCAGCAATTTTATAGGCTGTTTATCTGAGAGTGGGAAACCGAGAACAAGGGAATTAATTCTGGCATAAGAGGAAAAAAACATAGAAAAAAATATGTTTGAAGTACAAAAGCATGCACAGGATTGTTGGGGGAGACTTTGTTTGTTTGTTTGTTTGTTTATTTCTAAAAGAAAGATTAGGATAATTTCTGAGTCTCTGATTTATCACCCTTGGACATTGCTCTGGAGATCAGAAATCAGTGCTAGTGACAGGACTCTTTCTGGAGATTCCAGAAATAATTCTCAGGAGAAAAAAGCAGGCTGTTGTAATGGCTGCACTAAATTACAGACATTTCTCTGGGGAAACACTGCTAGTTTCTAATCATTCTAAGTCTCCAAAGTACAGTTTAATAATTTCATTAGGTTTTCAGCTCTCATTTGCATGCAGTTGTTGGTAAAAATACTTTTTTAAGGAAACATGTAAAGACCATCTTCACAGAAGTTAGTAAAGGCTGTAAATATTTTAGTGTTACAGGGAAGGAGGTAGAACTGTTCAGGTTCTCACTGTTTGCTAACTAATTCTTACCCTCTATCAAAGGATAAATCTGAAAGGCTTTTGTGGGCTTTTGAAGTGTCATTATTAAAATATTTGTAGCAGGATCTTAAAAAAATCAGAAGTGCTACTGCCTCTGTGTCATGCTCTGTTCAGATACTCTGAATAGTTATCAAATTCATCTGCATCTAAAAGGGGTGGTGCTTCATATTCTATATTCCTACAGTATGGGTATGAGTGTATGGTCTCAATCCTCATTAACTGGAACATAATTTCCAAAGAAAACTAGGGAAATAAATAAAAGGGGGAAGTGCTAAAATATGTACACATGCTTGATTAGAAAACTGAATGTACAATAGTTTCACATTTACTCCAATGATTGTGCCAGTTAAATAGCTATTAGGTGTTCTGTGTTTCCACTTGCAGAGTACATAGGTGAGTATACAGAGTACATGGTGCCACATCCAGCTGGAGGCTGGGCACTAGCGG
>VWZE01019657.1:205-15525 GCA_013396675.1 Eubucco bourcierii
TGGAAGCCTTCTCTTCTCCAGGCTGCAGAGCCCCAACTCTCTCAGCCTGTCCTCACAGCAGAGCTGCTGCAGCCCTCTGAGTATCCTCGGGGCCTCCTCTGGACCTGCTCCAACACTTTCATGTCCTTCTTGTGCTGGGGGCTCCAGAACTGCACACAGGACTCCAGCACTCAGTTGGCTGTCTGGGCTGCACTCACACTGCAGGCTCATGTTGAGCTTTTCATCACCCCAGACCCCCAGGTCCTTTTCCTCAGGGCTGCTCTCAGCCATTCACCACCCAGCCTGGACTTGTGCTTGGGATTGTGCCTACCCAGGTGCAGGACCTTACACTTGGCCTTGTTGAATTTCATGAGGTTGGCCTGGGGCCACCTCTGCAGCCTGTCCAGGTCCCTCTGGATGGATCCCTGCCCTCTAGCAAGTCGACTGTGCCACACAGCTTGGTGCCATCTGCAAACTTGCTGAAGGTGCACTGATTCCTCTGTCCATGGCACTGACAAAGGTGTTAAACAGCACTGGTCCCAGCGCTGTCAGTAGTCTCTCAGGCTCAGGAACTCTTGGGCTGTCTAGCAGCTTCTTTCCTCCTCTCTGCCGAGTAACCTCACTAACCACTTTCTTTCTAACCTCCCTGGCCCAGCCTCCAAACTCACCTTGCACATAAGGCAAACCTTGGGGTAAGGTACAGGGGTGGGGAGAAGGTGGAAGGGTGGTTGGGAGTCCCTCCTGGGAACTCTGATTTCTGGGAGGGGAGTTGTGTTTCTGTATTCCCTTTAACTTGTCTATTTCTGTAACCATTCCTATCTGTTGTGTATATCTCTGCTTGTACATTGTGCTGAGCTGTAAATAGAGCTTCAGTCCTTAACTTCCAGCCATCTGAGTCTAGTCTGGGTCATTTTACAAAGTGTGGGGAGTGGGAAACTCCCAAACCATCACAGCTCCACAGCAAGAACCAAACCCCTCCACTTTATGCCAACAGGCACATGCACAAACTCTCACCAAACAGCCTTCACACCAGAACTGTTGGGTATTAAATCAGGACCACAGGCTGAAGACAGCCAGCCTTGTGTGAACACATCTTGCTGTCACAGGAGCTTGCCTCCTCCACCCCCAGAATTAGCCTCTTGCACACAAACCACATGCATCCCGTCAGCAAGCGCCACCGAGACCCACAGCTCCTTATCAGTGCGTTGGAGCCGGCAGGAAGCAACTTGGAGACGAGCCTTTCCTCAGCCCACAGCCTAAAGAAAGAACTGCAACATGAAATAATTACCTGACTGTGCTCCAAAAATGCAAAGAGCCACTGCAGTTTTGTCATCAGGGGCTGGGAGTTGCCCTCGGTTAGATTCAGCACCGAGTGACGAAAGCTGCAGGAGAAAAGCGGAGATGTAAACCCTAAGAGGGGGAAAAAAAAAATCCAAACCAAAAATCAGCGTGGGACACAAGGGGTAGTCCTGAGTGGGAGTAAAAACTCACTCTGAGGCCATGAAAAGAGACTGGATGATGCTGTTCATGTAGCAGGTGTTGCCCAGGTTAATTAAGCCTATCTTGCCCGTCTCTGATTTGGATGCCAGGCGTGGGTAGAAGGAGGCCAGCTCGTTCTTCTGGGAGGTCCAAGCATTTTGCCCCAAGAGGTGTTTAATCCTGTCTTCATTTGGAACTGGAAGAGACTTGGAAAGAGAGTTCTGTGTCACCTCTCCACAGGTGACAGCAAAACTCCCCTGCTAGAGGTGCTCACACAACACATTTTGACCGCTCTTTGCATGTCCATGCAAGGAAGCCTTTAGCTGTTAGTGTCAGTCCTTTAAAGGCACTCAAGACTAAAGGTATAGCTAAAACTATAGCTAAAACCCACAGGCATGATCAGGACTTCTGCAGGCCCACCTTAAGAGAAGTGTCTTCACTCAGTTTGCCTACACAGGGCTCTAACTCAGACCATTAAACCATTCCTTGTATCACAACTTAGGGCATGGAGGTTAGGACATCCCTACAGGATAGTCTCTCTGCACTAAGGTGCAAGCTAACACACCACTTCCACAAGCAAAAGGTGCCATGGAGGCACAGCACCATTTCCACAAGCAAAAGGTGCCATGGAGGCATGGCACCATTTAGAATCACAGAATGGTAAGGTTGGAAGGGACCTCAAAGATCATCTAGTTCCAACCCCCTGCCATAGGCAGGGACACCTCCCACTAGGACAGCTCACTCAAGGCCTCATCCATCCTAGTACAGGTAATGTGAGTGCCTTACTTTGACTGCTTCTAGGACCGGTTCATAGAGGTCTGGGAACCCTGAGAAGCGGAAGAACATGCAGTGGATGAGCTCAGCCAGCTGTTCCAGTGAGCTGGTGGCAGAATTGGAGTCCTCCTTCTTCAGAGAGGCCACCAGCCTGGGGATGTGAGGAAGCAACTGGAGAGGGAAAAAAAAAAAAAAAAAGAAAAAAAAAAAAGAAAGAAAATTCACTGCATCAAAATAGCTTCAAATTACTCACAGAGTTTTAGGACACATGCAGGGGGATGAAGTTCAGCTCCAGGTAGAAAGGACAGGCAACAGGAGTTGCCTTCAGTTCCATTCTGCACTTAATCCTTCACCCTATGAACTCAGCAGCAAGTTTGCTGTTGACTTTAGCAGCGCAAATGCTGCAAACCTTAGAGGGTTTTGTGTCGTGTGCCACCTGCAGAGCTGTGCTGCTGCTCTGCCAGGCTGTGGCCATCATTCTTCATGCAGATCAATTGATTCTATGATCAATCTCTGCTAAATCACACATCCACTGTGGAAAGCAGGGACATATGCTGAAACCAAGTGTAGGGACTGCAACCTGCATTACTGGAGCCTCTTTAGTATCTTTAGTGATGATCTGGATGAGGGGATCGAGGGCACCCTCAGATCATTTGCAGATGACACCAAGTTAGACAGAGTGCAGTGTTGATCTGCTTGAAGGTAGGAAGGCTCTGCAGGGGGGATCTGGATAAGCTGGGTCAGTGGTATGAGGTTCAACAAGGCCAAATGCCAGGTCCTGCAGTTTGTTCACAACCCTCCCTGCAATGTTGTATGCATAGAGCTGGAAGCTGCCTGGCAGAAGATGACCAAATATTAGGATCAGTGTGCCCAGGTGGCCAAGAGGCCAAGGGCATCCTGGCTTGTATCAGAAACAGTACAGCCAGCAGGACTAGAGAAGTGATTTTCCTCCTTGCACTCAGCACTGCTGAGGCCACACTTTGAACACTGAGCACTTGAATACTGACTCACTGCAAGGGCATTTTTGCCCTTCCCTGGGTACACTCCAGGACCAACCACCTGGTGAAGGGTCTAGGATACAAGTCCTGTGAGGAACAGCTAAGGGAACTTGGGTGCTTGGTCTGAAGAAAAAAAGAGGTTCAGGGGAGACCTTCTTGTTGTCTCAATCGTCTGAAAGGAGGTTGAAGCAAGGTGAATGTTGGTCTCTTGTCCCTAGTAATAACAGGACAAAATGTCCTTAAGTTGCACCAGGGAAGGTTTAGGTTGGATATTATTTTCTTTTTTTTTTCCCCCCACTGAAAGGGTTTTCAAGTCCTGGAAGAAGATGCCCAGGGAGGTGATACACAAGCCCTACGAGGAGAGGCTGAGGGAGCTGGGGTTGTTCAGCCTGGAGGAGAGGAGGCTCAGGGGAGGCCTTATTACTCTCTACAACTACCTGAAGGGAGGCTGTATCCAGGTGGGGGTTGGTCTCTTCTGCCAGGCAATCAGTGACAGAACAAGAGGACATAGCCTCAAGCTGCACCAGTGTAGGATTAGGCTGGATGTTAGGAACAAATTCTTCCCAGCAAGAGTGATTGGCATTGGAATGAGCTGCCCATGAAGGTGGTGGAGTCACCATCCCTGTTGGTGTTTAAAAGGAGACTGGATGAGGCGCACAGTCCCATGGTTTAGTTAGTTAGAAGGTGTTAGGTGTTGGGTTGGACTCAATGATCTTGAAGGTCTTTTCCAACCTGGTTTATTCTTGATTCTGTGACAGAGTCACCATCCCTAGAGGTTCTAAAAAATGTGTAGATGAGCTGCTATGAGGCTAACACTTAGTGGTGACTTGTCAGTGCTGGTTTAACAGTTGGACTTAATGATCTTAATGATCCCTTCTAACCCAAGCAATTCTATGATTTGTGATCCTTTGATTCTGTTAGTCTATAATAATAGCCTCCAAGAACTGTCTGGAGTGCTGTCTTCTACACTGTGTAAGCTAAGCTGGGGCTGACACAGTGGGATCATAGAATGGTAAGGTTGGAAGGGACTTCAAAGATCACCTAGTTCCAACCCCCTGCCATAGGCAGGGACACCTCCCACTAGTACAGCTCACTCAAAGCCTCATCCAATCTGGCCTTGAACACCTCCAGGGAGGTTGTGGAGCACAGAATCACTCAATGTCATCAAAGACTGCTGATCACATTGAGTGATTCTGTGCTCCACAACCTCCCTGGGCAACCTGTGCCAGTGTCTCACCACCCTCACTGCAAACAACTTCCTCCAAACATCCAGTTTCAACCTCCCCTCTGCCAGTTCAAACCCATTACCCCTTGTCCTGGCATTACAATACCTTGTCAGTAGACCCTCCCCAGCCTTCCTGTAGGCCCCTTCAGATCCTGGAAGGCTACTCTAAGGTCTCCTGGAAGCCTTCTCTTCTCCAGGCTGCAGAGCCCCAACTCTCTCAGCCTGTCACCTGTGGTTGGTGACACACCAACAGAACATTGTCCCTTTGCTTGCGCTGGGAAGCCTCAACAGGAGCAGGCAGAGAGCAGCGATGCGTTGCTCACTGGCACCCTCTGCTGGTCCTGTAGCTGCACAGAGAATTGGACACCCATCTCGAGTCCTCCAGAAGTGCTCCAGCGACCCTGGGCACTTAACATATTTTTCTCTATTTTTATGTTTTATCTTAGTTTTAAGCCCAGAACAATCCTGGAGGAAAGTCTCAGGATCCCAAATCTGGCAATTTCCTGGTCCTCTCCTTTCTCCCTTTTTCTTTCTGTCTTCTTTCACTCTCTCTGTCTTTTTCCCTCCTCAAAATGTTGGATATTTTAGCTATTTCTTTTCCCACAAGCAAGCTCTGTTGGGAAAGGAAATTAATCCTAGTACTGCTATCCAGTACTACTACCCAGTACTCCAGGCTATGAGAGAATAAGGCTCTGGGAAGACCTTATTGCAGCCTTCCACTTGCTGAAGGGATCATAGAATGGTAGGGTTGGAAGTGACCTCAAAGATCATCTAGTTCCAACCCCCTGCCATAGGCAGGGACACCTCCCACTAGTACAGCTCACTCAAAGCCTCATCCAATCTGGCCTTGAACACCTCCAGGGAGGTTGTGGAGCACAGAATCACTCAATGTCATCAAAGACTGCTGATCACANCTCATCCAACCTGGCCTTCAACACCTCCAGGGAGGGAGCAGCCACAACCTCCCTGGGCAACCTGTGCCAGTGCCTCACCACCCTCACTGGAAAGAGCTTCCTCAGGGAGCGACTATTCATGAGGGCTTGTTGTGATGTGATGAAGGGGAAAGGATTGAAGATAGACAAGAGGAGATTTAGAATAGAGATTAGGAAGAAACTCTTTGCAGTGAGGGCAGTGATATTCTGGAACAGGTTGCACTGGGAAGCTGTGGATGCAGCCTCCCTGGAGGTGCTCATAGATATATTAGACAAAGCCTTGAGCAACCTGGTCTAGTGGAAGGTGTCCCTGCCCACAGCAGAGAGGTTGGAACTGGCTGATCTTTAAGGTCCCTTCCAACCCAAACCATTCTATGATTTCATACACCTCTATTTTGCCAAGCTGTGATGGGAACAATGCCCAAAACCCTTCTAAAAGTGCCAAGGTAAAGACAAAACCATAAGGAGTGGGACAGGTTTGAGTCCACCAAAATAAAGGAGGATGTTTAAGCTTACTGGGCTGCAGAGAGAAACTTGAAGCCAAAGAGCAACTGACAGCTTTTGGAGTGTGTCAAAAGTTGGACACCCATCTGAAGACAATCCATTGGAATGGGACTATTTTTAGAAACCAAAATGATTCTCAAGAAATTCAGGCTTGTTTAAATTGTCTCCAGCTGTGGAATGAAACAAATAAACCAACCAACCAGTTGATACTTTTTTTTTTTTCTTCCAGCTTTATCTACTTATTCTGAGAACTTCAGGTGAAAAGCCAAATGTGAGGGGTTTTTTTTCTCTTGCTAAAGTATCAAATCAAACATTAATGGGAGTAATTTTCCACTAGTGCTTTTATCAGCTCAATCACTGCAAGCAGGCCTTTGCTCTCAGCCTTGTTTTTTTAATTACAGCAATGCCAGAGAGCAGCAGATCTGTGCCTTAGTGTCAACAGCTAGATAAAATATCAAATGCCACTGTGGAATTGGAATGAGGAGATTCAAATACTTTTAACAGTGCAGAATTCATGGAGTGGAAGTGTTCTGACCCAGACTTCAGGTCTTAATCATTCTGATGCTGTGCATTGCTTTGAAAAGGGATCCATCACTTCAAGAAATGCTAATGGATGTCACATGTGGGTGACAGTTTGAAGTCACATGTGGGTGACAGTTTGAAGTCACATGTGGGTGACAGTTTGAAGTCACATGTGGAATGGGACCCATGGGTCCGATGAACAGTCAGGCACCTGCTTAGGAAACAGCAAAGTATATTCCCTGACCTCCACTGCCTGAGCAGTATGAGATGCTCTCAAAGGTGTCATCTAATGCACCCCAAAGTCACAGTGGCAATATCTATCACACATCAGCTGAAAAGCTGGTAGGGGAAAAAAAAAAAAGAGGCTGAACGTGCCCAGGAAACTCCATCCTAAACCAGTCACAGTCAACACTGCCCAAGATCACCCTCCTGTCCCAGGCCACCCTTTCACCTTTTGTCTTTTCCTTCTCCAGGCAAATAGTGCAGGTCTGTTTGGCCCAGACCAAGCTGGTTAGGTTTCACCTGGGCTCTTTTAACACCACAGATCAGCACCAGGCCATACAAATGGCTTAGCAGAAGGGAAAGTGGTTGGGAGAAGCAAGTGATCTAACAGCAAGAGCAGGGAAAGGGGACACCTCCTCTTCCAGCTGCAGAGCTGGCAAATACCAGCTTCAAAAGACCTCAAGAGCATCACAGTTACTGCTGATATGGCACTCAGTGTGGTTTGACAGGCCACTCAATCTATTTTTATTAAATGCCATCTTGTCTGGTGGACTTTGAGGTTGAGAAAGTACCATGATGATGCACTTGCCCATAGAGATCACTCTAGAGCACCACAGAGAAAAAGGGGAGCATGCACACACAGCACACACTTCAAATCTGGAAGCTTTATACTGATTGACCTCTAGACATACAGTTGGTAAGCTTCAGGAGAAACGAGAAGAACCATCAGAGGAAAAAGCAAAAAATTCAGATTCCTTACTTCTCCTCTGCACCTTGCTCTGTGATGTAGGATGGTTGCCCTGGCTGTGGTAGCCAAATCCTTTATAGGTTCAGTAGATGAGGGAAATACTCCCCAATATCTCAGCATCTTCTGTTTCCTACCACCTGTGTGGTCCCATAGCACAGTTACACTCAGGGCAATTCCCTCATCTGAGTGGCAGATGTAGGCTTACCAAGTGAAATGCCTCGTGGGAGTGCTGGAAGCTCAGCAGCATGTACTGCAGGACAGACAAAGCCCCCTCTCTCACAATGGGGTACAGCAACTTGGAGAAGACCTGGTGGGGAAGGGAAAAAAAAGCAAAATGAGAAAGCAGGAAGGCACCACAACATACAGGAGAAAAGGCCAGCACAAAAGAGAGGCTCTGGGCATCTACCACAGTTGCTGCTCTGTGCCTACTCCATGCTGAGTGTTGAAGTAAGCAGCCTACAGTCAGGCCTCTAGAATCATCTCCTTCATGACCTCAGGGAATTCTAAAAATACTGTGTATTATCATCACTCTTTCAGGTTTGTGCAATGCCTGGTGCAGTGAGGTGCAGACTCTGTGCATCTGCATAGAATCACAGAATTGTAAGGTTGGAAGTGACCTCAAAGATCATCTAGTTCCAACCCCCTGCCATAGACAGGGCCACCTCCCACTAGTACAGCTCACTCAAGGTCTCATCCATCCTGGCCTTGAACACCTCTAGGGAGGGAGCATCTCTGTACATCTTGGTGGGCAGGGCCTCACAAGCACAGAGGGATGATAGATTTTCTAAAATGTGCTTCTTCCAGAATCACAGAATGATAGACTAGTTCAGCTTGGAAGGGACATTTAAAGGTCATCTAGCCCAACCTCCCTGCACTGAACAAGGACATCTTCAACTAGATTAGGTTGCTCAGAGCCCTGTCCAACCTGACCTGAAATGTTTCCAGGGATAGAGAATCTACCACCTGTCTGGGCAACTTGGGCCAGTGTTTCACCACTCTCATTGTGGGGGAAAAAAAAAAGTATTCCTTCTTTCTAGTCTAAATCTCACTTCTTTCAGTTTCGAATCATCACCCCTTGTCCTCTTATAACACCCCCTGCTGAAAAGTCTACAACTATCAACTTTTCACTAGTTCATGACCCTTGAATTCAAGACACCTCAACACAGTACACAAGATTTCACTGTGATCTTGGTGTGCACAGTAGCAAGTCTTGGCAAGAGCCTTTCTGCACCCCATCCCTTGCAAGGAGCTCTGGTCAACAGAGTTCTCACTGCTAGAAGCATCTCCTACCTGAGGAAAAATATCTTGAACTTCAGAAAGTGCCCTCACCGAGCAGGCACTGAGCTGAAAGGCCTCGCAACCGAGAGCGCCCTCTCCGAGCAGGGCCTGAGCTGAAAGGCCTCGCAACCCAGAGCGCCCTCTCCGAGCAGGGCCTGAGCTGAAAGGTCTCGCAACCGAGAGCGCCCTCACCGAGCAGGGCCTGAGCTGAAAGGTCTCGCAACCGAGAGCGCCCTCACCGAGCAGGCCCTGAGCTGAAAGGTCTCGCAACCGAGAGCGCCCTCACCGAGCAGGCACTGAGCTGAAAGGTCTCGCAACCGAGAGCGCCCTCACCGAGCAGGGCCTGAGCTGAAAGGTCTCGCAACCGAGAGCGCCCTCACCGAGCAGGCCCTGAGCTGAAAGGTCTCGCAACCGAGAGCGCCCTCACCGAGCAGGCACTGAGCTGAAAGGTCTCGCAACCGAGAGCGCCCTCACCGAGCAGGGCCTGAGCTGAAAGGTCTCGCAACCGAGAGCGCCCTCACCGAGCAGGCCCTGAGCTGAAAGGTCTCGCAACCGAGAGCGCCCTCACCGAGCAGGCACTGAGCTGAAAGGTCTCGCAACCGAGAGCGCCCTCACCGAGCAGGGCCTGAGCTGAAAGGTCTCGCAACCGAGAGCGCCCTCACCGAGCAGGGCCTGAGCTGAAAGGTCTCGCAACCGAGAGCGCCCTCACCGAGCAGGCACTGAGCTGAAAGGTCTCGCAACCGAGAGCGCCCTCACCGAGCAGGCACTGAGCTGAAAGGTCTCACAACCGAGAGCGCCCTCACCGAGCAGGCACTGAGCTGAAAGGTCACACAACTGAGTTATTCTAGCTCAAACCAGCACAACCCCACACACAGCAGAGCAGCATTCAGAGGGCTGCAGGACACACAGTAGTCCTTCTAAACCTCTTGGGACAGCACATTCTCCTCAACTCATCGAGTCACACCTTGTCCTCACTCAGATATTTCTGGTGCAAGGTGTAGCCTGTTGTTCACACCAGTGTTGAGAAGAGCCCACTGACCTTTTCAATTTTTGAAAGTGTGACCTCAATCAAGATGCTGAACTTCTTCACTGCAGCCAAACCCTTCAGCAGAGCAATGATCCACTTGTCAATGTTTTTCCCCAGGGGCCAGGACACCCAGTCGATCATCCTGAAATTGAAGACAAACTCTTTACAAATTAAATGGCTTCCACAAAAAGTAAGTTACAAGTGTGCTGGTTTGAGGCTAATTGGAATATTTTAACTGAGAAAATTATATTATAGGCTGTGAAAAGCAAACAGTGGTGATATCTGTTTCACTCAGAGGATTGCTGAGATGTATAAGAACACAAACCTAGATAACACACAGAGTCTCTTGGTCTCTCTAGCTGCGGGTTTTGTCTGCTGGCCTCTCTGCTAACCTAACCAACCACTCTGCTTCTAACCCCCCTGGCCCATCCTCCAAACTCACCTTGCACGTAAGGCAGGCCCTGGGGTAAGGTACAGGGGTGGGGAGAAGGTGGAAGGGTGGTTGGGAGCCCCTCCTGGGAACTCTGATTTCTGGGAGGGGAGTTGTGTTTCTGTCTTCCCTTTAACTTGTCTATGTCTGTAACTATTCCTGTCTGTAGTGTCTATCTCTGCTTGTCCATTGTGCTGAGCTGTAAATAGAGCTTCAGTCCTTAACTTCCAGCCGGCTGAGTTCTAGTCTGGGTCATTTTACAAAGTGTGGGGGGTGGGAAACTCACAAACCATCACAGTGAGGAAAAACCACTCAGATTTCGATCTTTTCATTCTCTCTGTGGCAAATGCTGATTTCCAGAAACACATTAAAAACCCAAGCCTCCACTACCCAAGCCCCCCAACTCCTGCATGTCGCAGCTAACAAATTTTATCTCCAGCCACTCAACCATACTGCCCTGTTCCTGCAGGTAACGAGCACTTCACAGACATCACTCACAAAAAATAACCTCAGACTGAGTGATGAGAGATTATTTCTCTTTAAATTTGATGCTAAATAAAAAATGGGAAGTAATTAAGGCTTGGGATCTCCAAGGGTCAAACTTTGCTAACCGTTTCAGTACCTTGGATTTGAAGAGATCCCTGCTCTTCGGTCTCCTACCTCAGTTCATCTATCTTACCCTTTTGCTTATCAGCCTAGTGCAAAATATGTGAAGGGAAGACAGACAACCAAGCATCACAAGGAAAAGAGGGTGAAGGAGTGAAATCTACAAGGAAAAGCAAAACCAAAAAGCAAGCCAGGAAAGGAAGCCTGAAGAACAGAATGTGGTGGGATGCTGAGAAATACCAAAAGCCACGCCAAGTTGGGTAATTAAGCAAATAACAGAAAGGGATCTGCAGACATTTGCATCAGAAGAACATAAGGAAAGCCATGCAGTCAGTGTATAGAGAGGATGGGAGAGTGATTAAAGATAGAGATGGCCTCTAGATGTGATTTCCCAATTAAACACATCCCTGTTTGGCAAGAGGAAGGAATTGATCAGGGTGACGAAGGGAAGGCACGTAAAAGATGTGAGAACGGAAACAAGGGCAGCAACAGCTGATGTGAGAATGAAACATGGACACTGAGAAACTCCAAACAAGAGCAAGTGCTGATTTCCACCATGTAAAATTCAAATCCTGGTGAGTTTCAGTGTCTCTGTTAACTTTGGCACGGTGCTTTATCTGGGGAAAATGGGAAGGCAGTTCCTGTAAGGAAGATAGACAATGAAGGGATGACTGGGAAGAAGGGCAGCATTGCCACAGAGGGTTACCATAGGTGCCAAAGTCAAGTTTGTCAGGATACATGAATGTCTAGGCAAAGGGGAGAGGCAAATCATATCTGACTGGTTAAAGGAACAAGCAACATTGAGAGTCTAAGAGCCCTGAGGCTGTTTAGTCTGGAGCAGAGAAGACCAAGAGGAGATCTGATCAATGTGTGCAAATATCTGAGGAGTGGGTATCAAGTGGATGGAGCCAATCTCTTTTGGGTGGTCAGCAGCAATAAGTCAAGGAGCAATGGCTACAAACTGGAACAGAGAAGGCTTCAGCTGAACATGAGGAGAAACTTCTTTGCGGTGAGGGTGCCAGAGCCCTGGAGCAGGCTGCTCAGAGAGGTTGTGGAGTCTCCTTCCCTGCAGGCTTTCAAAACCTGCCTGGATGCATTCCCTCAGGGATCCTACTTTGCCACAGGGCTTGGATTTGATCCCTGGAGGTCACTTCCAACCTCTAATATTCTGTGAGGACAAACAGACAGTAAGTGACCACAAGTTCCCAGGGTAACAGCAGCCTTAGAAAAGTCTTGCACCACCCTGTGGTGCAGGAGAAAAGACGTTTTCTGTGGCAAAGCAGTGACCTCTCAAGCTGTTGTTCAAGGCCATCATGAGTCACACCTGGAAGAGGGTGCACAAAGTCACCTCCAAGACCAATAAATTGAAGGGGAAGCAGGTATGAAAAATTACTTTTAAGGTGGTCAGGGAAAAGAAGAACATTTCCTGCAAAAAGAGCTAAAAATAACCCAGCTTGTTTAGGAAAAAAAGAGATGGGGAGAGACTGCTCTGCCTGCATACATTGAAGGAATAAACTCCAGAGAGAGAAAAAAGGTATTGCAGATATTTGTGCTGGCATAAAACCACATTAACTAGATGATGGCCAGAAACAGATCTGGGGTGGCTATTAGAAGAGATGTTGGAACCACTGCAGAACCCCAGTTGTGTAACAGTTATGGAAGAAGAACAGTGGGAACAAAAATCCTTCCTGTTTTGAGGTGTGTAGCTGAACATGCCTCAAAGGAATCTGTAGATGTTATTGCCTATAAAAACAGGGACCCAGGTGTCCTTCTTCACTCTATCTTCTACACAGGCATAAAAATCATAGAATCAACCAGGTTGGAACAGACCTCCAAGCTCATCCAGCCCAACCTATCACCCAGCCCTAGCCAATCAACCAGACCATGGCACTATGGTCATTCTCCCCCTGTACTCTGCACTGCTTAGGCCACACCTTGAGTCCTGTGTCCAGTTCTGGGTCCCTCAATTGAAGAAGGACATTGAGGTGCTTGAGCGTGTCCAGAGAAGGGCAACAAGGCTGGGGAGAGGCCTGGAGCACAGCCCTATGGAGAGAGGCTGAGGGAGCTGGGATTGGTTAGCCTGGAGAAGAGGAGGCTCAGGGGAGACCTTCTTGCTGTCTACAACTACCTGAAGGGTGGTTGTAGCCACGGGGAGGTTACCTTCTTCCCTCAGGCAAGCAGCACCAGAACAAGAGGACACATTCTGAAGCTGTGCCAGGGGAAGTTTAGGCTGGAGGTGAGGAGAAAGTTCTTGCCTGAGAGAGTCATTGNCATTCCAATGCCAATCACTCTCTCTGTCAAGAACTTCCTCCTAATATCCAGCCTAGACCTTCCCCGGCACAACTTGAGACTGTGTCTCCTTCTTCTGTTGCTGGGTGCCTGAGAGAAGAGCCCAACCCCAACCTGGCTACAACCTCCCTTCATGTAGAGAGCAATGAGGTCTGCCCTGAGCCTCCTCTTCTCCAGGTTGCACACCCCCAGCTCTCTCAGCCTCTTCTCACAGGGCTGTGCTCCAGCCACCTCACCAGCCTTGGTGCCCTTCTCTGGACACATTCCACTTGACAGCCCTACTGTCTAAGTTCCACTCTTGCTGCTGTCTGCCTGCACTGCTACCACAGGAAAAAACATTTTAAGTGCACATTGCACACTTGAGAAATGTTTTGGAAGTCAGGGCCCCAATTCCACCTTTTAAAATGCAACATACCAAATCAGTGGCTCCCAAATCAGGGAACCACTGATTTAGTGTGCTGCATTTTAAAAGCTCACATCTTAATTTCCAGGGCTAGGAAGCACCTGCAAAGCTGACAGCAGATGCCTTCTTCATCTGGAAACAGGATCTCCAAAAGATGGTAGATTCATAGAATTAGGTTGGAAAAGACCTTCAAGATCACCAAGTCCAAGCATTAACATAGCACTGCTAGGTCACCACTAATCCTTGCCCGTCAGCACCACATGGCTGTTAAATCCCTCCAGGGATGGTGACTCCACCACTTCCCTGGGCAGCTTGTCCTAATGCCTGACCACTCTTTCAGTGAAGACATTTTCCCAATACCCAAAACTTCCCCTGTCACAACTTCAGGCTATTTCTTCTCATAGAATGGTCAGGTTGGAAGGGACCTCAAAGATCATTCAGTTCCAAACCGCTGCCATAGGCAGGGACACCTCCCACTAGAACAGCTCACTCAAGGCCTCCTTCAACCTGGTCTTGAACACTTCCAGGGAGGTTGTGGAGCACAGAATCACCCAATCACATTGGGTGATTCTGTGCTCCACAACCTCCCTGGGCAACCTGTGCCAGTGTCTCACCACCCTCACTGCAAACAACTTCCTCCTAACATCCAGTTTCAATCTCCCCTCTGCCAGTTCAAACCCATTGCTCCCTGTCCTGTCATTGCAAGACCTTGTCAATAGTCCCTCCCCAGCCTTCCTGTAGGCCCCTTCAGATACTGGAAGGCCACTCCAAGGTCTCCTGGAAGCCTTCTCTTCTCCAGGTTGCAGAGCCCCAACTCTCTCAGCCTGTCCCCATAGCAGAGCCTGTCACTCATTATCTGGGAGAAGAGGCTGATCCCCACCTCACTCCAACCTCCTTTCAGGGAGTTGTAGAGAGTGAGGTCTTCCCTCAGCCTCCTTTTACTCCAGGCTTAAGATTTGTGTTCTACACCCTTCACCAGCCTCACTGACCTTCTCTGGACACACTACAGCAGCTCAATATCCTTCATGCAGTGAGAGACCCAAAACTGATGCCCGAATACAAGGTGTGGCCTCAGCAAGGCTGAGCACAGGAGTGACAGTCACTTCCCTAGTCTCCTGCTACACCTCCAGGAAAAAAAATACTTAATCCCCACAAATCAGTACTTCTGACATCATGGATGCACGTTTATAGATATCCAAAAAGGGTAAGCTCTCATTCTACAAAGGATTGTGATGTACTTTCACACCAGCAGGTGCCAGGCTTGCCTTTTTTTTTTCTCCTTTTTTTTAACTACTATTTGGTTTTTGCTTGACCAGAAGCTCCTCCCCACGCCCATTTTTACCCCTCCTCCCACCTCCCAAAGCAACCTTTGGATGAAGAAACTTTGTTATGCAACTGAACTTCAGCTCAAAAGGTGCTTTTTACTCCTAAGTTCTTTGTTGATCTTCTAGGCATGGAGCACACATCCACCCAAAGGCCAACTGTCATACAGCTTTCTGGGCACCCATCTGCTGTAGACACCCTGCCTAAATTTCTGTATTGCTCCTAAGTGATCTCAATTATATTTTGCAGGCTCTGATTAATGTTTGGCTAACTCAGAGTAAACATTTACTCAGCCCTCGGCATGACAAAGAATGTTTTAGGGACGATGCAATTCATTTTTGATTGCCCCTTTGCTCTGCTCTCCTCAGACCCCACCTGGAGTCCTGTGTGCAGTTCTGGAGCCCCCAGAACAGGAAGGACATGGAACTGTTGGAGCAAGTCCAGAGGAGGCCATGAGGATGCTCAGAAGGCTGCAGTAGTTCTGCTATGAGGATAGTCTGAGAGAGTTGGGGCTCTGCAGCCTGGAGAAGAGAAGGCTCCCAGGACACCTTAGAGTAGCCTTCCAGTATCTGAACGGGGCC
>VWZE01019657.1:19809-34865 GCA_013396675.1 Eubucco bourcierii
GAGACCTTAGAGTAGCCTTCCAGTATCTGAATGGGCCTACAGGAAGGCTGGGGAGGGACTATTGACAAGGTCTTGCAAAGACAGGACAAGGGGCAATGGGTTTGAACTGGCAGAGGGGAGATTTAGACTGGATGTTAGGAGGAAGTTCTTTCCAGTGAGGGTGGTGAGGCACTGGCACAGGTTGCCCACGGAGGCTGTGGCTGCTCCCTCCCTGGAGATGTTCAAGGTCAGGTTGGATGAGGCCTTGAGTGAGCTGTACTAGTGGGAGGTGGCCCTGCCTATGGCAGGGGGTTGGAACTAGATGATCCTTGAGGTCCCTTCCAACCTTACCATTCTATGATTCTATGATCCCTAGTTTCTGGCAGGCAGCAGATTGTGGAGTCCCATTAAGTCAAGCATAAGGGAATGTCATTCTAGAAGCTTTCCCACTCTAACCAGCTGCAGATAAGATGCTTTCCATTAAGCCCAGCTGGTGCTGGAAAGTGCTGAAGACACAAAATTCTACTGCAAATATTTCAACCTGCTTAACAACTCCTCTGGACTGACCCTTTGGTTTCTGAGGTTCCTGTTTTACTAACCTAAAGCCCTGGATAACTTTTAGTGATGTTTGATTATTTGTTTCAGCAGTGGTTTCCTTTTTGGAGGGGATGAGAACCCTCCAAATGCATGCAGGATATCAAACTAATCAAATTTGGCTTTACCAGAGCCAACATTCACATTCTCATTGACAAGGTTAAGGGAGGTTCTCCTCCCCCTCTGGTGGCTCTGGTTGAGGCCACACCTGGAGTGTTGTGTCCAGTTCTGGGCTCCCCAGTTCAAGAGGGACAGGGATTTATTAAAGAGAATACAAAAGAAGCTATGTGGTTGATTAAGGGACTGTCTGTTGAGGAAAGCGGAGCAACCTGGGGCTGTTCATTCTCAAGAGGAGAAGACTGAGAGGGGATCTCAGCAATGTTTACAAACACCTGAAGGATGGGTGTCAAGAAGATCTCTTTTCAGTGGTGTCCTGTACTAGGACAAGGGGAAATGGACACAGATTTGAACTCATTAAGTTCCACCTCAATATAAAAAAACCCAACACTTCTTTCCAGTGAGGGTGACAGAGCACTGGAACAGGTTGCACAGAGAGGTTGTGGAGCCTCCTTCTCTGGAAACTTTCCAACCCCATCTGGATGCATTCCTGTGTGACATGCCCTAGGTGACCCTGCTTTGGCGGGGGGAGAGGGGGGTTGGACTTCATCTCTGGAAGTGCCTTCCAACCCCAACCATCCTATGATTCTACAATTCTATGGTTAGAATCATACAATCATAGAATCAGTCAGGGTTGAAAGGGACCACAGGGATCATCTAGTTCCAATCCCCCTGCCATGAGCAGGGACACCTCACACTAGATCAGGCTGTCCAGAGCCCTATCCAGCCGGGCCTTAAACGCCTCCAGGGATG
The DNA here is from genome assembly GCA_013396675.1 of Eubucco bourcierii. Lineage (NCBI taxonomy): Eukaryota > Metazoa > Chordata > Aves > Piciformes > Ramphastidae > Eubucco > Eubucco bourcierii. The sequence continues at coordinate 21,253 of VWZE01019657.1, forward strand.
CAGCTCTGACCTCCTCCCTGAGCAACCCATTCAAGGGTCTCATCACCCTCATGCTGAAGAACTTCTTCCTAACATCCAGTTTGAATCTACCCATCTCTAGCTTTCTTCCATTCCCCCATCTTATCAATACTCTTTAGGACATCCTCAAAAGTTCCTCCCCAGCTTTCCTATAGGCCCCCTTCAGATACTCAAAGTTCACAAAGGTCATCTCAGAGCCTTCTCCTCTCCAGACTGGACAGCCCAAACTCCCTCAGTCTCTTCTCATAGCAGAGCAGTTCCAGTCCTCTGATCATCCTCATGGCCCTTCTCTGGACACCTTCCAGCACATCCATAGCCCTCAGGGGCTCCAGAGCTGGATGCAGTACTCCAGGTGGGGTCTCACCAGAGTGGAGTAGAGTGGGAGGATCACTTCCCTCAACCTGCTGCCCACACTGCTCTTGATGCAGCCCAGGCTCTGCCTGGCTTTCTGAGCTGCAAGGGCACACTGCTGGCTCCTACTGAGCTTCTTACCCACCAGCACCCCCAAGTCCCTCTCCTCAGGGTTGCTCTCCAGCCAGGTTACCTGTTGAGGAAATGATAGTGAAGAGCTCCTTCAAAGAAGGCAGGATGGCTGAGGTCTGGGTCCTCCAGATCCTCTGCAGCAGACCGCTCACTTTGTTGACCTGCTCCAGGAACTCCATGATGTCCTCCTCCCCATCGGAGGCGCACTGGAAGTGCCCGATGCAGCGGATCAGCTGCTGGCAGAACAGGAGCTGGTGCTTGCCAATGGGGATGCACTGGGGATGCTGGGTTAAGAGTTTGCTGATCTTGGCACACTGCTTGGGGCTGGGCCTCTCGCAGACTTTCCTCAGCACCTCGATCCTCAGCAGGCTGAAGATGCTGCTTGCTGAAGGGCTTTCCAAGACGAACTGCAGTCCCAGCTGGATGTAATCAAGAACATAATGGCTCCTCTTCCCCAGGGGTCCATACCCTTCCTGGAGGAGGCTCAGCAGGAAGCGGACATTGAAGAACTCCTCAAATTCCTCCGGGTGGTAGTGGCCATAAACCTCCAAAACCTCTTTCCCAATCTCTCTTTTATACTTGGTGTCCCCTGTGAGATAAAGCTTGGTGGAGAGCTCCAGCATGGACCAGCATTGCTCGCTGTCCATGGGCTGTTTGGCTGCCTCAATGACGCGCCTCACCAGCCCTTGCTTCACGTTGTTGGGGTATGAGGACATCACCACAGCTTCCAGTATCTTATCCATCTTTGCTCCAAACAGCTGAAAGAGAAACACAGAAATGTTCTGGCTGGAGAAGACTCCCAGGATCATCAAGTCCATCAATCATCTCTACTCTACAAAGTTCACCCTTAAATCATATCCCCAAGTGTCACATCCAAATGACTTTTAAACACACCCAGGGTTGGTGGCTCCACCACCTCCCTGCCCAGCCCATTCCAATGCCTGACCACTCTTGCTGGGAAAACATTTCCTAATATTCTCTTTAAACCTACCCAGTCACAGCTTGAGGCCATTCCCTCTCGTTCACAGAATCAAAGAACTTTAGAGGTTGGAAGGGACCTTTAGTGAACATTGCATCCAACCTCTCTGCCATGGAAGAGACCAGCAGCAGCCTCTCCACAACCTCCTTTCAGGTAGCTGTAGACAGCCATGAGGTGTCCCCTCAGCCTCCTCTTTTTCAAACTAACCATCCCCAGCTCCTTCAGTCACTCTTCATCAGGTTTATTCCCCAGGTCCTTCCCCAGCTTTGTTGCCCTCCTCTGTGCTTGTTCCAGCACCTCCATGTCCTTCTTGTAATGAGGTGCCCAAAACTGAACACAACACACGAGGTGTGGCCTCACCAGAGCTGAGTACAAGGGGACAAACACCTCCCTGTCCTTGCTGGGCAACGCATTTCTAATCCAAGCCAGGATGCCACTGGCTTTTGTTGCTACCTAGGCACACTGCTTGCTCTCATTGAGCTGTTGAACTGAGCAGCAGATTAGTTCAAGTATGGTATGTTGAGCTTTCAAGAAAGGAAGGCCAATGAAGCAAAGCTTGAGAGCTGTGTGGGAAGATTATGGTTCTTGTAACCATTTTGTGATGGCATTCAGAAATGTTTCCAATCCAGTGATGTCTGACTCAGACTAAAACCCTCCAACCTGGATGAATACACACAAATATAGAACTTGCTCAGGTTAATCACACACCTGAGCATTCTTATCTTGTAAACAGCCAGCTACAGTCTTACACTTGACCCTAGAGATGGATGAGCTCACTCTCCTCGACGAGTTCAGCAACCCAAGATGGTGCCCTGTGTTTCACAAAATCCAGTCCCTGCTGAAGACAGCTGGCTACAGCCCCACAGAGGGGCTGAGTGGGGAATTGTAGGACTAAAGGTCTTCTACTCGTGTCTACTAGCTCAGATGCCCCCTGCTCTAGTCTTGAGGTCTGTGGTGACGGGTGGGACTTGATGATCTTTGAGGTCTCTTCCAACCCTGGTGATACTGTGATAAAAGTGGTGGAGTTACCATCCCTGGAGGTGTCCAAAACATGTGTAGACATGGCACTTGGGGACATGGTTTAGTAGGCACAGTGCTATTGGTTTCGTCATCAAGTTGGACTTAACGATCTTAGAGATCTTTTTCTATCTGAAACAATTCTGTGGTGCTGGGGACCCCTTAGCCTCTCCGGTGCTATTCTAAGAGGCAAAGATCATAAAATCATAGAATGGGTAGGGTTGGAAGGGGCCCCCAAAGGTCATCTTAACATTTATTTTTTTTTGCCCAGAACCTGCCTGAAGAATGAATCAGGCTTTGCAGTGAGGCAGGCTGTGGTCTGTAAGCTCACAGAAATTGGAAGTGTGTCCAACCCCCCCTGCAGTGAGCAGAGACATTCTCTGCCAGTCGATTGTCTTCACATTCAGGCAGCAAGAAATAAGCTCTGCAAAACAGAGCTGGGATTGCAGCCTAAGCAGAGGTGGGATTGCAGCCTCTCTGAGCAATAGCAGGGGTGTACATCTGATGTCTACACCACGCTGCCAGCCACTCCAGCTGAGTGGTGCAGTCTTGGCTGCTCCCCAAGGACCTGCCGCATTTGTATGCGGGACCAGAGATAGAGGAGAAATAAACTGCAGAGTCAGGCAAAGTTCCCTATTTGTCATGGCCCAGATTCAGCAGCAAGAAAGTGTTAGAGGAGACAGTGTTTAAAAGAAACCCTAAGGATTTCCCTGGAAGAGCTCAGAACAACATTTAAAACCAAGTGTTGGATGCATTACTGCAGGAGGAGCCCCATTCAGAGTGATGAGGCAGCCAGGATTGCTCAAAAGATATCACAGGGACTACAAAAAGGCTCATCCTTGGCAGGTCCCTTTGGTCATAGAATCATTTAATCATTTTGCTTGGGAAAGCTGCAATGTGCTTCACAAATACACATTTGGAGAGCATCCCCTCCTGACCACAGCCTGAAATGAGCCATGAGAAGGGAGGAAAGGAGGCATTATCTTTGTTACCTAAATGAGGGATGGAGGTAGGACAGATCCACCCATGCTCGTTTAGTGTGTCTGATCAGCACAACAGCCACCACCTTTCTGTTCCTCAGTTTCCTGACCTGGGACAGAAGGCCAACACTCAGCAGCTCCTACCAGGGTTGCTTGAAAGTCCCTTTATTAGCACTTGGAAAGCATTTGAAGCTTTTCCACTGCCCAGTGTTATACCAATGGAAAATATACATGCAGATGTCATGTACCCCAGGTATGGCTTCCACAGATGACATCCAGGAGAAGCCTCACAGGATGCCATTCATAGCCTATCCTGTCCCTGGAGTGAGAGAGACAGAGAGCATCTTCTCTGCAGGTAGGCAGCTGCTTGCTGGCAGAGAACCCATCCTAGATACAAATCTCAAGCTCTGACTCACAAGTGTTTGGCTGGGAAGCCTTCCTACTTGACTAAGCATTTTCCCTCATTGCTTCCCCCATAATCTCACATGAAGAAAGAAATTATGGCCTGTGCCTGGCCACCTGCCCATCCAGCAATGACAGCAGCCTGTGCTGCCATGGTTCTCCAGGTACCACCTCAGCCTTTCTGTCCCCTTGCCTCCTGTCTCAAACGGTCCTCTGCTCATGCTGAACTGATTTTTTCCCTTCAAGCACCACTGCTGCCTTCCCTGCAACAAGCTTAAGCAGAGCTAATCCTCCTCTCCTCACTGTTTTCACAGGATAGAAGACACAGCAGGACTTTCTGAGGGACCAGCTTGCATTACACCAGTAACAAATGAGGACAAGGTCAGAGGACAGAATAAAAGCCCACAGGTGTGATGGTTTGGGAGTTCCCTGCCCCCCACACTTGGTAAAATGACCCAGAGTAGAACTCAGCCGGCTGGAAGTTAAGGACTGAAGCTCTGTTTACAGCTCAGCACAATGGACAAGCAGAGATAGACACTATAGACAGGAATAGTTACAGACATAGACAAGTTAAAGGGAATACAGAAACACAACTCCCCTCCCAGAAATCAGAGACCCCAGGAGGGGCTCCCAACCACCCTTCCACCTTCTCCCCACCCCTCTACCTTACCCCAAGGTATACCTTACACGCAAGGTGAGTTAGGAGGATCGGCCAAGGGGGTTAGAAGGAAAGTGGTTAGTGAAGATTAATCATCAAGGAGAAGCCAGAGGTAGAAGCTGCTAGACCTCCCCAGACGCTGTTCCCCCAGAGAGAGACAGACAGAGAATGCCTGATCTATGTTTTGGTTTCCTTTCCCAAAACAATCTCAGCAAGCCTATGAGCGAAACAGTCATCACCATGTTTTCCTTTCACAGCCTTGAGTGTAATTCTCTCTATTAAAATATTTCAGTTAGCCTCAAACCAGCACAACAGGTAATATCTTTTCACCTCAAAATAGGAAGTACTACAGTGAGAGCAAAGCTGAAAAGCCAGCTTGGAGAGCAGGTGGGGCTTGCAGACAGACTAGAGGTCAGAAGCAGTTGTCCTAGCTGTGGCTCAGTGGTCACTTTGGCCACAGAGAGACTGGCATAGATGTGCAGTCGAGCTGGTGTTCATTTCAACTCCTCTCTGCAGCTTCATAGCCTGAGCTCTGACACCTTGGCCATCTGACAGACAGGTAAGGGACAGGAGACAGGAGGCTCTACAGTGCTCACTGTGACATTGGTGCTTCCCTGGAGCAGCCTGTGCCGAGTCTGGCACAACAGTGCAGAAACACCACACACACAGGATGGACACAGATTGGCTACAGACCTTTTAGACCTAATCCCACAGATCACCACAGCCCACTGGTGTGCATGGTGTTGGGTGGCCTCCCCACCTCTCTCATGGGACATGGTTGTCCATTTCTGCCCCCTGTATCACTTCAGCTCTCAGCTTGGTCTTTTAGCTGCTTCGACATTGACACCCAAATTTCCAGCACAGAAAAAGTATCCTGAATTTTGAGGTAGACTTGCAGCTCCTGAAAGGGCTTAGTTCTTTCTCTGGCTGATCAAAGAAGGGGACATGAGGATGGGTCACACCAGCCTCACTGCACAGAGTGTAACTAGGTTGCATCTGGCGTAGTACAGCGAGGAGAAGACCGAAACAAATTCTCTCAAGACACTCAGTTCGCAAACAAGTCTTGGTGGAGGACATCTACGGACTGGCAAACCTTCTCCCTCATCAGAAAGCATTGCAATGTCTCATAGTGGCATTAGGATCTTGAAGAAACACAAAGAGAAACACCTAGCTGACCTTGTGGTGAGGGGCCCTGCTCTCCTCACCAGTGATGGAACAAAACTGGGCTTTAGGTAACACAGTCATAGAATGGTTTAGGTTGGAAGTGAGCTCAAAGATCATCCAGTTGCAACCCCCTGCCATAGGTAGGGACACTTCCCACTAGTACAGGTTGCACAAAGCCTCATCCAACCTGGCCTTGAACACCTCCAGGGAGGTTGTGGACCAAAGATCACATCGGAAGATTCTGTGCTCCACAACCTCCCTGGGCAACCTGTGCCAGTGTCTCACCACCCTCACCGCAAACAACTTCCTCCTAACATCCAGTTTCAATCTCCCCTCTGCCAGTTTAAACCCATTGCCCCTTGTCCTGGCATTGCAAGACCTTGTCAGTAGTCCCTCCCCAGCCTTCCTGTAGCCCCCTTCAGATACTGGAAGGCTACTCTAAGGTCTCCTGGAAGCCTTCTCTTCTCCAGGCTGCAGAGCCCAAACTCTCTCAGCCTGTCCTCACAGCAGAGCTGCTGCAGCCCTCTGATCATCCTTGTGGCCACCTCTGGACCCACTCCAACAGTTCCATGTCCTTCCTGTGCTGGGGGCTCCAGAACTGCACACAGGACTCCAAATCATCTCAGAAGCCTTACTGAAGTCAAAGAAGACAAAATCTCATACTCTCTCTCCTCATCCACAAATCTACCAGCCCATCCTTAAAGGTTAATGTAGGTTAATTAAGATTCACCCTTGGTAAATGAATGCTGGCCTTTCCCAGCACACAGCTTCCAAGAGGATAGGGGCAGGGAGTTGGAACTAGATGATCCTTGAGGTCCCTTCCAACCTTACCATTCTGATTCTGTATGTTCTATAATCCCAAAAACTAAAGGGAGGCTGGCAACATTAGGGTCTGTATGTTTTGGAACTAAAAGCATAACATGTCATGGCAGACTGGTGAAGTTCCTGCTGACTGGAGGAGGGCAAACATAACACCCATCTTCAAGAAGGGTAAAAAGAATGACCCTGGAAACTACAGACCAGTCAGCCTCACCTCTGTGCCTGGCAAGATCATGGAGCAGATCCTGCTGAAAGTCCTGCTAAGGCAAATGGAAAACAAAGCAGAGGTGATTGGTGGGAACCAGCATGGCTTCACCAAGGGCAGATCTTGCCTGACAAATTTAGTGGCTTTCTATGATGAAGTCACAGCGACAGTGGACAAGGGAAGGGCAGCTGATGTCATCTACCTGGACCTGAGTAAGGCATTTGACTCTGTCCCACATGACATCCTGGTCACCAAACTGGAAAAGCATGGACTTGATGGATGGACCACTCGCTGGATAAGGAATTGGCTGGATGGTCGAACCCAGAGAGTGGCGATCAACGGCACAATGTCCACCTGGAGACCAGTGACAAGTGGTGTCCCTCAGGGGTCAGTGCTGGGACCAGTGCTGTTTAACATCTTTGTCAGTGACATGGACAGAGGAATGGAGTGCACCCTCAGCAAGTTTGCAGATGACACCAAGCTGTGTGGCACAGTCGACTTGCTAGAGGGCAGGGATGCCATCCAGAGGGACCTGGACAGGCTGGAGAGTTGGGCCCAGGCCAACCTGATGAAATTCAATAAGGCCAAGTGTAAGGTCCTGCACCTGGGTAGGCACAATCCCAAGCACAAATACAGGCTGGGTGGTGAATGGCTGGAGAGCAGCCCTGAGGAAAAGGACCTTGGAGTCTGGGTTGATGAAAAGCTCAACATGAGCCTGCAGTGTGCACATGCAGCCCAGACAGCCAACCGAGTCCTAGGCTGCATCAAGAGAAGCGTGGCCAGCAGGGCAAGGGAGGGGATTCTGCCCCTTTACTCTGCTCTCGTCAGACCCCACCTGGAGTACTGTGTGCAGTTCTGGAACCCTCAGCACAGGAAGGACATGGAAGTGTTGGAGCGGGTCCAGAGGAGGGCCACAAAGATGATCAGAGGGCTGGAGCAGCTCTCCTATGAGGACAGGCTGAGGGAGTTGGAGCTCTTCAGCCTGGAGAAGAGAAGGCTTCGAGGGGACCTGATAGTAGCCTTCCAGTATCTGAAGGGGGCCTACAGGAAGGCTGGGGAAGGATTATTTACAAGGTCCTGCAATGACAGGACAAGGGGCAATGGGTTTAAACTGGCAGAGGGGAGATTTAGACTGGATGTTAGGAGGAAGTTCTTTACAGTGAGGGTGGTGAGGCACTGGAACAGGTTGCCCAGGGAGGTTGTGGATGCTCCCTCCCTGGAGGTGTTCAAGGCCAGATTGGATGAGGCCTTGAGTAACCTGTACTAGTGGGAGGTGTCCCTGCCTATGGCAGGGGATTGGAACTAGATGATCCTTGAGGTCCCTTCCAACCTTACCATTCTATGATTCTATGAATTCTTCCTCCTGTTTTGAAGATGTTCTAGAGAAGAAGATGTGCTTTGGAAGAGGAGAGGGATGTCTTCCCATCTCATCCCTATCATGCAGGTGCTCAGACCTACAATGGTGAAGACACTCTCTCTTCCACCTGGCATATGGAGAACTGCTGATGCAGCAGGTAACACAAGATGCATTCCCAAATACATACCAGGGTCCACAGTGCTTTCTCCCGCCTCCTCAAAATAAAAAGGGTGTTATAAAAGACAGCAGCCCTGGCTCCAGACTTAAATTCCATCCAAAACCACAAATCATAGAATGGTAAGGTTGGAAGGGACCTCAAAGGTCATCTAGTTCCAACCCCCTGCCATAGGCAGGGACACCTCCCGCTAGGACAGCTCACTCAAGGCCTCCTCCAACCTGGCCTTGAACACCTCCAGGGATGGAGCAGCCACAACCTCCCTGGGCAACCTGTGCCAGTGCCTCACCACCCTCACTGCAAACAACTTCCTCCTAACATCCAGTCTAAATCTCACCTCTGCCAGTTCAAACCCATTGCCCCTTGTCCTGGCATTGCAAGACCTTGTCAATAGTCCCTCGCCAGCCTTCCTGTAGCCCCCTTCAGATACTGGAAGGCTACTGTCAGCTCTCCTTGATAAAATAAAATGAAGGAGCTTATCAATGTTTGCAACAGGTATTGCTACCCAGGAGGAGATGTGTCCCTGGAAGGACAGATACCAAACCATGCTCTAGAAACCAGAGAAGGGAAAGAAATTTAAACAAACAGAAGCATCAATGAATTTAACTTTGAGTAATGTGCAAAAATAAAACTGAATTCAACCTCAGGATGAAAAGTCACCTTCAGATTTGCTTCGATCTAATCTTCACAACGTGTATGGTTCAAAGGTGCCCTTATATTTCTCCTCAGGCTGTGCTTTTTCTTCAGCCAGTAGCCATGTCAATTGAAAGCCATCCAATTACTTCTAAATTAATCCATTCCCCCTCTCCCTGCCAGCAGCAGAACTCCAGCAAAGGCTCCTTAGCATTTCTGAGCAGAATACAGTTAGCTGTTCCTGCACCCTAGACCTTACAAAGCTCTGAAAGCACAGACCTAAACCTTACCTTTAGGCAACCTCAGTGTGCTGGTTTGAGGCTAATTGGAATATTTTAATAGAGAAAATTACATTATAGGCTGTGAAAGGAAAACATGGGGATGTCTACTTCTCTCATAGGCTTGCTGAGATGTTTAGGAACAGAACTCAAAACACTGGATAACTCAGTCTCTCTCTGGGGCACAGCATCTCGGTCTAGCAGCTTCTGGTTCTTTCTTCTCTCTGCCGAGTATCCTCACTAACCGCTTTCCTTCTAACCCCCCTGGCTGATCCTCCTAATTCACCTTGCACATAAGGCAAACCTTGGAGTAAGGTATAGGGGTGGGGAGAAGGTGGAAGGGTGATTGGGAGCCCCTCCTGGAGTCTCTGATTTCTGGGAGGGGAGTTGTGTTTCTGTCTTCCCTTTAACTTGTCTATGTCTGTAACTATTCCTGTCTATAGTGTATATCTCTGCTTGTATATTGTGCTGAGCTGTAAATAGAGCTTCAGTCCTTAACTTCCAGCTGGCTGAGTTCTAGTCTGGGTCATTTTACCAAGTGTGGGGGGCTGGGGAACTCCCAAACCATCACAGTCAGTAATCAGCCCAGCACATTTGCTACAACAGCATCATAAAGAATTTAAAGGAGGAAAATAATCCCACCACCCAACCAGGGGCTGGCAAACAAAATGATTTGCTTCTTACTTAGAGAGAAGAAATAATCACAATCTGCTTCCCTGAATTCACTGGAGGTTTGGCAGTAGAGACACGAGACTCACCCTTTTCTTATCCTTAACTCTTGCTGAAATGGTTTCTTTCATGTCAGCCAACACGTTACTGTTATTCTTGGTGCATCCTCCAAGCAGCTTGGCAATTAGGGCTCGATCCTGCAGCACACTGAGCTGCTGCAGGATGGAAGGCAGCACACACAGTGCCTTGCTAGAGCACTAAAAAAATTAAAACCTCCTCTTTTCTCTAATATTTCTACACAACTTGCTGTGGCTTGGTATAAAATTTCTCACATAGACTAGCCCGTGTTACACACATGTCCAGATCTGTTTCCCAAGAACATCAAAGTAATGGTGTCTCTTTTTTTTTTTTCCAGGGAACAAACTTCCCCTTCCATTGAGAAGCAAAAGAGATATTTTTAGAATCATAGAATCTTTTTGGTTGGAAGAGAACATTAAGATCATCAAGTCCAGCCACTAACCTAATGCTGATAAGTCCCCCACTAAACCATGTTCCAAATCACCACATCTACTGGTCTTTCAAATACCTCCAGTGTGATGGTTTGGGAGTTCCCCACACTTTATAAAATGACCCAGACTAGAACTCAGCCGGCTGGAAGTTAAGGACTGAAGCTCTATTTACAGCTCAGCACAATGGACAAGCAGAGATAGACACAACAGACAGGAATAGTTACAGACATAGACAAGTTAAAGGGAATACAGAAACACAACTCCCCTCCCAGAAATCAGAGACCCCAGGAGGGGCTCCCAACCACCCTTCCACCTTCTCCCCACCCCTATACCTTACCCCAAGGTTTGCCCCACACACAAGTTGAGCTTGGAGGATCAGCCAGGGGAGTTAGAAGAAAAGCGGTTTGTGAAGATTAATCGGCAAACAGGAGCCAGAAGCTGGACTGCCCGAGACGCTGTGCCCCCAGAGAGAGACAGACAGAGACTGCCTTATCTAATTAATGTTTTGAATTATTTACCCAAACATCTCAGCAAGCCTATGAGCGAAATAGACATCCCCATGTTTTCCTTTCACAGCCTATAGTGTCATTTTCTCAATTAAAATAATTCAATTAGCCTCAAACCAACACACGCCAGGCATGGGGACTTCACATCCCTAGGCAGGGAAGAAAGTTTGCCAAATGTCCAACCTAAACCTCCCCTGATGTAACCTGAGGACATGTCATAACCCATACCTTGCTGCAACCTCCCTTCAGTGAGTTGTAGCAAGGTCTCCCTTGCATCTCACTTTCTCCAGGTCAAACAACTCCAATTCCCTCAGCTACTCCTCAGAAGAATTATGCTCTAGATCCTTCACCAGCTTCATTGCCCTTCTCTGGGCACACCCTTCCACCTGAATGTCCTTCTCCTTGTGAGGGGCCCAAAGGTGACCACAGGATATGAAGTGTGGACTCACCAGTGCCAAGGACAGTTGGGGTAATAACTGCTCTACTCCTGCTGACCACACTCTTTATGATACAAGTCAGGATGCTGTTGGCCTTCTTGGCACACATTGGCTCATCTTCAGCCAGCTGTTGACCAACACCTCCAGGTCTTTTGTTCCCTAGCAGCTTTTCAGTCACCTCTTTCCTGGAGTTGTGACCTGAGTGCAGGACCTAGATGTTGGCTGTGCTGAGCCTCATACAACTGACCTTGGCTCATTGATCCAACCTGTCCAGATCCCTGGATAGAGCCTTCCTATCTTCAAGCAGGCCAACACATCCACACAGCTTGTCACCTGCAAGTTTAGTGAGGGTGCCCCCATCCAAACCATTAATGAAAGTATGAAACAGAACTGTTGCAAATACTGAGCCCTAGGGGAAACCACTAGTATCACACAGTCTCACAGTATCACCAGGCTTGGAAGAGACCTCAAAGCTCATCAAGTCCAATCTGTTACCACAGACCCCAAGACTAGACCATTGCACCAAGTGCCACATCCAAACCCACCTTGAACACCTCCAGGGATGCTGACTCCACCACCTCCCTGGGCAGCCCATTCCAGCAGCCAATGACTCTCTCAGCCAAGAACTTTCTCCTCACCTGCAGCCTAAACTTCCCCTGGCACAGCTTCAGACTGTGTCCTCTTGTTCTGGTGCTGCTTGCCTGAGAGAAAAAGGTAACCTCCCCCTGGTTACAACTACCCTTCAGGTGACAAGCAGCCAAATGGATTTCACTCCATTCAGCACCACTCTCTGGACCTGGCCATCCAGCCCAATTTTTTATCCAACCAAGAGTCCATCCCTTCAAGCCATGAGCAGCCAGTTTCTCCAAGAGAATGCTGTGGTCCAAAACACTTACCTGCCCACCCAGCTGAGGAGGAACAACCACAGCTAGCAACTCACCATTACCACATCCACAAGACACAGCCTGCTCAGCAGGTGTTATGGCCCAAGGATTAACTGCTGGGCAGGTGAAAACCCCACCCCAGTGGCTACCCGGGTCATGCTATTCCCTCCCCTTTCCTGCTCATCCTCTATTTAAGGGGGCAGGAAGGTCCAGAGGACTTTCTCTTTTCCCTTTTGTTTTTCTGACTGGTGGGGAGCTGTTTGCTGGTTGGGAGGTGCTGTATTTGTGTGTTCAGACCTGCATCCATGAGTTGTTGGGGAATCCACTGCCATCCAATATTTGGTTTTGTAGGTGTCTGTGTATATCCCTTTCCTCCACCATAGAATGGTAAGGTTGGAAGGGACCTCAAGGATCATCCAGTTCCAACCCCCTGCCATAGGCAGGGACACCTCCCACTAGTACAGCTCACTCAAGGCCACAAACAACCTGACCTTGAACACCTCCAGGGAGGGAGCAGCCACAACCTCCCTGGGCAACCTGTGCCAGTGTCTCACCACCCTCACCACAAACAACTTCCTCCTAACATCCAGTTTCAATCTCCCCTCTGCCAGTTCAAACCCATTGCCCCTTGTCCTGGCATTGCAAGACCTTGTCAATAGTCCCTCCCCACCCTTTCTGCAGGCCCCCTTCAGATACTGGAAGGCTACTATCAGGTCTCCTGGAAGCCTTCTCTTCTGCAGGCTGCAGAGCCCCAACTCTCTCAGTCTGTCCTCAGAGCAGAGTTGCTGCAGCCTTCTCAGCATCTTTGTGGCCTCCTCTGGACCCGCTCTAACACTTCCATGTTCTTCCTGTGCTGAGGGCTCCAGAACTGCACACAGGACTCCAGGTGGGGTCTGACAAGAGCAGAGCAAAGTGGCAGAATCCCCTCCCTTTCCCTGCTGCCCACACTGCTCTTGCTGCAGCCCAGCACTCGGTTGCTGTCTGGGCTGCACTCACACTGCAGGCTCATGTTGAGCTTTTCATCACCCCAGACTCCAAGGTCCTTTTCCTCAGGGCTGCTCTCAGCCATTCCCCACCCAGCCTGGAGTTGTGCTTGGGATTGTGCCTACCCAGGTGCAGGACCTTACACTTGGCCTTGTTGAATCTCATGAGGTTGGCCTGGGCCCACCTCTGCAGCCTGTCCAGGTCCTTCTGGATGGATCCCTGCCCTCTAGCAAGTCGACTGTGCCACACAGCTTGGTGCCATCTGCAAACTTGCTGAGGGTGCACTGATTCCTCTGTCCGTGGCACTGACAAAGATGTTAAACAGCACTGGTCTGTACAATCTCCTTGTACATCCCTTTCCCCTAAATACCTTTCATTTGTTAAAGTTACTTTCTTAACTTCCAAGTCCTTTTGTTTACCCCTTATTTCCCTTATTTCCTTTGCCTTTCTTTTTTC
>VWZE01019657.1:49856-72375 GCA_013396675.1 Eubucco bourcierii
ATGTGGCACTTGGTGCCATGGTCTGGTCTTGAGGGCTGTGGTATGGGGTTGGACTTGATGATCTTTGAGGTCTCTTCCAACCTTGGTGATATTGTGGTATGTCTTCAGAAAGATCTGAAAACCCTGTAACAATATTTTTATCTTCAGACTTTCCATTAAGCAGCTTTTTTTGAGGAGGCTAAAAAGGATAGACTACAGCTGCAGCCATTTTTCAGTGCAGTTAAACAAGTGGTAGTATTTGTGCCATTTCTTTACATTTTATTTATGTTGGCAGATCATGATTGATCCTTTTTTTTTTTTTCTCTTGGATGATTGCTGGTACACACGTGGGGTTTTGCCAAGTTGAGCAAAACAGGCACTCAGTGAAATTACGTCTGCAGCATTTTATTTATTAGCTAATTAAAGTGCTCTTAGATGAGATGAATGCATAAGAGGGGAAATGAGCCTGTCCTGAGCTGTTCCACATTCCAAACAGTTAAGCAAGGGAAGCCTTATGATAATGAGGGAACTCAGCTGATGGTTGTTGTTGGTAAGTGGACAGTGGGATCAAGGCAACCTCAGCAAGTTTGCAGATGACAAGCAGCTGTGTGGTGTGGTTGACACACTGGAGGGAGGGGATGTCATCCAGAGGGACCTTGGCAAGCTGGAGGGGTGGGCCAGTACTGACATCATGCAGTTCAACAAGGCCAAGTGCAAGGTCCTGTGCTTGGCTCAGGGCAATCCTAAGCACAAATCCAGGATGGGCATAGAATGGATAAACAGAAGTCCTGAGCAGAAGGTCTTGGGGGTGCTGATTGATGAAATGATCATCACAAGCTGGCAACGTGCACTTGCAGCCCAGAAAGTCAACTGAATCTTAGGCTGCATCAAAAGCAGTGTGGCCAGGAGGTCTAGGGAGGTTCTCCTCCCCTTCTACTCTGGGCTCCCCAGTTCAAGAGAGACAGGGACCTGGTGGAGAGAGTGCAATGAAGAGCTATGAGAATGGTTGCAGGGCTTGAACATCTCTCCTATGAAGAAAGACTGAGAGCCCTGGGGCTGTTTAATCTGGGGAAGAGAAGGCTGAGAGGGGAACTGATCAATGTCTATAAATATCTGAGGTGTGGGTGTCAGGATGAGGGTGACAGTCTCATTTTGGTGGTGCCTAGTGATAGGACAAGGGACAACATGTACAAGCTAGAACACAGGAGGTTCTACCTCAACACAAGGAGACACTTTATTGCTGTGAGGATGACAGCACTGGAACAGACTTCCTGGAGGGGCTGTGGAGTCTCCTGTGGGCACTTCCCTTGATGTGTTCCTGTGTGGCCTGCCCTAGGAGACCCTGCTTTGGCAGGGCATTTGGACTAAGATGGTCTCTAGAGGTACCTTCCAACCCCTAACATTCAGTGAGTCTGTGATTCTCCCCCTCTAATCTGCTCTCAGAAGACCCCACTTAGAATACTGTGTCCAGCTCTGGAGTTCCCAGCACAAGGGCATGGACCTGTTGAAGCAGTGCCAGAGGAGAACACAAAAATGATCAGAGGGCTGGAACACCTCCACTGTGAGGACAGGCTGAGAAGAGTTGGTGTTGTTCAGCCTTGAGAAGAGAAGGCTCCAGGGACACCTTATAGCAGTCTTCCAGACACCTTACAGCAGCCTTCCAGTATTTGAAGGGAGTCTACATGGCAGATGGAGAGAGACCTTTTACAAGGATTCAGACAAGGGATAATAGCTTCAGTTCTGGAGCCCCCAAAATGAGAAGGACACTGAACTGTTGGAGCGGGTCCAGAGGAGGCCACGGAGATGCTCAGAGGGCTGCAGCAGCTCTGCTGTGAGGACAGGCTGAGAGAGTTGGGGCTCTGCAGCCTGGAGAAGAGAAGGCTGCCAGGAGACCTTGGAGTGGCCTTCCAGTATTTGAAGGGGACCTACAGGAGAGCTGTAGAGGGACTATTGACAAGGTCTTGTAATGACAGGAGGAGGAGTGATGGGTTTAAGCTGAAAGAGGGGAGATTTAAACTTTATGTTAGGAAGAAGTTCTTTACAGTGAGAGTGGTGAGGCACTGGAACTGCTTGCCCAGAAAAATTGTGGAGGCTCCACTCTGTAAAAATGACATTAAACCAACTGTAGATGGTAAAAAACCCACCTGTTTTCAAAAGGAAGATGTATTGAAATACAAGTTACTTTAAAAGCACAAAGTAAATCCTGTGCTCTTTGGCCAAATTCACATCTTCAACCCTCACATCAGATCTCTTGCTGATCTAATTTGAATGAATTTTAAGTGCTACCTGGGGAGCAGCTACACAAAAGCCTTTACTGTAATTCTCTGCTTCCCAGAACCATAACTCAATCTGTACTTGTCCTTGGTTGCTGCAGGTTATATCCACCCATGTCCAAGATCAGATGCTCTCTTGGTATCTCCTCTTTGAGGAAATGCTACCAGGCAGAAGAGGTTTTTGTTTGTGCTGGATTCTTGGAGAATCTTTATATTGCATTAGCAAAGAATCCATACCTGATGCACTAAGGTAGGGACTGCAGATGTTGGTTGGCTGAGCAAAGAGAGCAAACTGACAGCCCATTTAATGTGAATTATTATGAGTTTGTGAAAACCATTTTTTATAAACAGATTTATAAGGAAAAAAAAAATAATCAGAAATTGACTTTCTTGCCCCTGCTACTGCCAAGCCTATTGGTTGGTCAGTGTGTTAAGTCCAGGTTGATGATGAATGCTTATGGGTGCTCATTTGTGCTGTGGTTTTGGGTCTTCCAAGGTAGCCAGACTATCATATTCCTCTTCACACTGTGAAGATATAAGCCTGCACATAATGGGAAGAAGTAGGCAAAAGCAGGGGACTAACTTGTTGTATGTTGCATTGTGGATGACCTCTGTAATGGTATGGGTGGGATCTATTCCAAAATTAATATAGTTTATTCATTTTGATACTTAGCAATCTTGCCACAGACCATAATTTTCAATAATAATAGGTTCTTTGCACAGGCATGGAAAGTATCACAATATCACAGTTGTATCACAGTATCACCAAGGTTGGAAGAGACCTCAAAGATCATCAGGTGCAACCCGTTCCCACAGCCCTCAAGACCAGACCATGGCACCAAGTGCCACGTCCAAACCCACCTTGAACACCTCCAGGGACGGTGACTCCACCACCTCCCTGGGCAGCCCATTCCAGCAGCCAATGACTCTCTCAGGCAAGAACTTTCCAATGACTCTCTCAGGCAAGAACTTTCTCCTCACCTCCAGCCTAAACTTCCCCTGGCACAGCTTGAGATTGTGTCCTCTTGTTCTGGTGCTGCTTGCCTGAGAGAAGAAAGCAACCTCCCCCTGGCTACAACCACCCTTCAGGTAGTTGTAGACAGCAAGAAGGTCTCCCCTGAGCCTCCTCTTCTGCAGGCTAACCAATCCCAGCTCCCTCAGCCTCTCTCCATAGGGCTGTGCTCGAGGCCTCTCACCAGCCTCATTGCCCATTTCTGGACACACTCAAGCACCTCGCGTTCAGGTATTACACAGAGGGAAATAAACAGGGAATCCAGAATACCAGCAATAACATAGCAAACATTAAACTAGTTAGGAAAGAGAACCTTGCAACCAATATGCTGCTTGCCCTTGAGGGAGCCCCAGAGGCTCTTTTCTGCTAAGGCAGAAAGCACAATAGGATTCAGTTAGAGAGGCTTATGAATATTTACTCACAAAATATTATCTCTGGATTCCTAGGGCTAACTATAGATTCCAAACAGTACCCAAACACTTGAAGGGAGTTCTGTCGGTGTCTTGATAGCTGTTGAGAGGCTTCTGGATTTTCCCAGGCTCTAGCAGGGTGCTGGGAAAGAGGCAGATGATTTCTGACCTGATCCTTGTTCCTCCTGGCACAGAGGTTTGCAGAGGTACAGGCAGGATCTCTTGCAGATGTGCAGAGAGCACAATGTCAGTGGCACTTACAGAGTCATAGAGTCATAGAATTGTCAGGTCTGGAAGCGACCTCAAGGATCATCTAGTTCCAACCTCCCTTTCATGTGCAGGGACACCTCACACTAGAGCAGATTGCTCACAGCCCCATCCAGCCTGGCCTTAAAGACCTCCAGGGAATAGGGTACCACCTCCCTGGGCAACCTGTTCCAATGTCTCACCACTCTCATGGGGAAGAACTTCTTCCTAACATCCAATCTGAATCTACCCACTTCTAGTTTTGCTTCCTCACTGGATCAAAGGAGGATCCAGAACAACACAACAATTTAGCAATCTTGGAGTAGGAGCAATCTAGGAGTAGGGAGAAATACATGGTCTGGTTGTGATCTTCCATCAGGCTCTTTCTCCCAATTACATTTAATAGAGACAGAGAAACAGTTAGAGAGAGGTCAAAATCCATTTTGTACTGAAGACTGTCAAATACAGGTCCCTGCTCACCCAAATGACCTTTGAAAGGTTCTCACCACATTGTGTGGTACTTAATGCCTTCTCCTGGTAAACTTGAGGCACTTAAGTTTCCAGGTGATTCAAGCCCAGAACATCAGGGCTGAGCTGGTCTGAAGCATGAGGCAGAGCAGAATATATGGAGGCAGAGCAGAACACATTGTCCAAGCAGAGAGGAGAGCCTGCAACTTAGCTCCATTTATATTATTTACCCAAGTGTAATGGCTCCTTTGGCCACAGACATTCACCAATCAGAATGGCACTTGCCAAACTGACCATACTAGGTGAAACCAGGCCTTGCTTACCCTTATTTGGGCAAGACACTAACAAGTACCTAAACACCTCTGGGTACCTGTTTAGCACTTTGGGAGGGGATATAATGGTCCTTTGTATTCCTCCCACCCTTGCTTCCCCCATCAGCAGAAGGGTGGGGCAAGCCAGGATGTGTTTTAGGCCTATGAGCTTTCCACAGTGTCCCTCTTTGGAATCATTCAAGGCCAGGCTGGAGAGGACTTTGAGCAGCCTGGCCTCATGGAAGGTGTCCATGTGCATGGTGGGTGGGTTGGAACCAGATGATCTTTAAGGTCCCTTCCAACACAAACCATTCTATGATTCTATGTTGATTCCACTGTGTGAACAACAGCTGTGGAATAGTTCTCCTGCAGCTTTATCTGTTGACCAGATGTTTGCATCAGTAAATGTTTGAAGTTTAATCCAGTGCAGGTGTAGTGGGGAGGTCCAGAATAAAAGCTGGTGTCCTGGGAGACTGAAATCCAGCCTGTGTGGGTCTGTAAACTCTGAAGTAGCCATGAGGAGACCAGGCTGGTCAAAGCATGTGTCTGAGCAGCATCCAGAGGTGGGAGAGGAGCAGAACCCACACAGGAAGGGGAGTAAAACTGTGTCTGCCAATCTCTGTGCTACTATACCCACAGCTCTTCCAGTGCCAGAGCTAAAGCTTGGTCAAATTTCTGATGCTGTTGCTGGCAGCATAAATGAGGTAGAGCACTGAAATAGGTTGCCCAGGGAGGTGGTTGAGGCCCCATCCCTGGAGATATTCAGAGTGAGGCTCAAGAGAGCTCTGGACAATCTGGTCTAGTTGAGGATGCCCCTGCTAACTGCAGGGAGGGTTGGACTGGATGACCTTCTGAGGGCCCTTTCAGCCCAGACCATTCTGTGATTCCAGGATTCTATGATTCAGTGTTGAATAGCTCACATTACTGCTGTATTGTGCGGCAGCCTCCCTTTTCAGACTGCTGATAAAGAAATCAGCAGAGCATTGTCTGCTCAGAATGGCCTGAGATGTCTGCCTCTGCATAGCTGGTGAGTCTTTGGATCAGAGTAAAGCTAGAGTGGATGCTGAGTTTGAAATAAGACTGTATGTTTGGACCATCTGTAGGTCTTTAGGTTGTGGCTCATGACAACAGACTCTGCCAAGTTGGCAGATACAGCAGGGAACCATCTCATTGTGCAGCTGGCTGGGGCTGGCAGAGAGCATGAGAAAACTCCTGTGGTGTAGATAAGCAAGCCTGGCCTCAAAAATCGGAAACCATGAGCTATGAAGAAAGAGCAGGGGAAAAAATAGGGTTATTTAGTCTAAAGCAGCCTGAGGGGTGGCAGGAATTGAAAGTGGTGAAGATGGCCTTTGAGGTGACTGTCAGTCCTGCTTCTATAGGCTGGGTTACTTGCAGGGAGATGCAGAAGATGCTTCCATTTGATGAAACTTGAACAAGAAGTTCCATCCATTTTAGGATGGGTTTTTGAATGTCAGATCATGCTTGTAGCAGCATTTTTACAGATACATTGCAAGCCTACAGGGATAAAAATACATGGCAGCCACTCTTACTGCAGAAAGAGAATCATAGAACTGTTTTGGCTAGGAAAGACCTCTAAAATCATTGAGTCCAACCATCAACCTAAGACCACTATGGCCATTAAACCAGGTCCCAAAGCGCCATGTCCTTGTGTTTCTCAAACACCTCCAGGTACACTGACTCCTGCCTAGGCAACCTATTTCAGTGCCTCACCATCCTTTCAGTAAAGATTTTTTCCCAATATATCCAATCTAAACCTCCCCTGGCACAATTTCAGGCCATTTCCTCTTATTCTATCAGCTGATAGGAATTAGACCAGTTGAAGCCTTTATATGATGAGTTCTAAACAGCTCCTGACAAATTGGGCAGAAGCCTTCAGGAGTGGGAAGTCTACTGAGACTGCAGTGCTAAGGGGAGTTTAGCACCATAATTTTTTTAAATTTTTTTTTTTTTTGGGTATATTTGAACAACTTTAGTCACAAAGATGGCCTTTGGTCATGGCTATAGAAGAGGTGTGGTGTTGATCTGCATTTGTGTTTTTATTTGCCTGTTCCATTGGATATCATGGAATCATAGAATGGTAAGGCTGGAAGGGACCTCAAGGATCATCCAGTTCCAACTCCCTGCCATAGACAGGGACACCTCCCACTAGTACAGCTCACTCAAGGCCTCAAACAACCTGGCCTTGAACACCTCCAGGGAGGGAGCAGCCACAACCTCCCTGGGCAACCTGTGCCAGTGTCTCACCACTCTCACTGCAAACAACTTCCTCCTAACATCCATTTTCAATCTCCCCTCTGCCAGTTCAAACCCATTGTCCCTTGTCCTGTCTTTGCAAGTCCCTCACCAGCCTTCCTGTAGCCCCCTTCAGATACTGGAAGGCTACTATCAGGTCTCCTGGAAACCTCTTCTCCAGCCTGCAGAGCCCCAACTCTCTCAGCCTGTCCTCAGAGCAGAGCTGCTGCAGCCCTCTGAGCACCTTTGTGGCCTCCTCTGGAGCCGCTCCAACACTTCCATGTCCTTCAGTGTGGGACTGAGGGATACACAGGTAGAGCACTCAGTGATTTTAGATTCTTTCCCAGAATTGTGCAGTGAGATATACACTGTGTGCTAAGGGCTGAAGCAGGATAGAGAGCTGAGTGGAATGTTAGTCTGAAGCTAGAAGTGAAGTGCAGAGCTTTCTCTGACCTCTCCATTAGCATCCCTAGACTGGGCATGTTTTGATAGCAAAATGTGCCTGCTGTCTACAGCTACCTCTTTGTTTTAGAGTGCCATCAGCACTACTATTTGGTGTTTAACACCCCTAAAAGAGTTTATGTTCTAGCACAAGTTGATGTTCTTTCTTATCCTTATGCGTTCCTCTGTGGCCTGAGCTAGACTGTATAGTCCTGCTCTGGCAGGGGGGTTGGACTCAATGATCTCTTTGGGTCCCTTCCAACCCCTGACATCCTGTGATCCTGTGATCTGTGTTTTAGTGTGATTCCAGAGCTGATAATACAGTGTTAGTGTCTATCATAGAATCATAGAATCACAGAATGGTAAGGTTGGAAGGGACCTCAAGGATCATCTAGTTCCAACCCCCTGCCATAGGCAGGGACACCTCCCACTAGTACAGCTCACTCAAGGCCTCCTCCAACCTGGCCTTGAACACCTCCAGGGAGGGAGCATCCACGACCTCCCTGGGCAACCTGTGCCAGTGTCTCACCACCCTCACTGCAAACAACTTCCTCCTAACATCCAGTCTAAATCTCCCCTCTGCCAGTTTAAACCCATTGCCCCTTGTCCTGTCATTGCAGGACCTTGTAAATAATCCTTCCCCAGCCTTCCTGTAGGCCCCCTTCAGATACTGGAAGGCTACTCTAAGGTCTCCTGGAAGCCTTCTCTTCTCCAGGCTGCAGAGCCCCAACTCTCTCAGCCTGTCCTCATAGGAGAGCTGCTCCAGCCCTCTGATCATCTTTGTGGCCCTCCTCTGGACCCGCTCCAACACTTCCATGTCCTTCCTGTGCTGAGGGTTCCAGAACTGCACACAGTACTCCAGGTGGGGTCTGACGAGAGCAGAGTAAAGTGGCAGAATCCCCTCCCTTGCCCTGCTGCCCACACTGCTCTTGCTGCAGCCCAGCACTCAGTTGCTGTCTGGGCTGCACTCACACTGCAGGCTCATGTTGAGCTTTTCATCACCCCAGACTCCAAGGTCCTTTTCCTCAGGGCTGCTCTCAGCCATTCACCACCCAGCCTGGAGTTGTGCTTGGGATTGTGCCTACCCAGGTGCAGGACCTTACACTTGGCCTTGTTGAATCTCATGAGATTGGCCTGGGCCCACCTCTCCAGCCTGTCCAGGTCCCTCTGGATGGATCCCTGCCCTCTAGCAAGTCGACTGTGCCACACAGCTTGGTGTCATCTGCAGACTTGCTGAGGGTGCACTCCATTCCTCTGTCCATGGCACTGACAAAGATGTCTATGATTATTCTGTGACTAGTTAGGCAAATGTCTGCACTTAAATACAATTTTAAGGGAATTGTTTAGCGGCTTTCTGTTGGACGAATGTAGTTACTATAGCAAGAGCTACCTCCTGCCTCTGCAAGCAAATGCTGATGGGTTTCCTGCTGATTAAGTCAACAATAAAACTGGGAATGAACTGGTGATTGATTCCACCAGAGCAGGTTGCTCACACCCCCATCCAGCCTGACCTGGAATGTTTCCAGGGATGTGGCTTCCTGTACCAGTGTTTCACCACCCTTGCTGTAAACAATTTCTTCCTTTTGCCTAGTCTATCTCCTTTTTCAGTTTAAAACCATCCAGATCTCACTACTGAACTAAGAGTTTGTTCCCATCTTCCTAATAGGCCCCTGTAAGTACCAAAAGGCCTCAGTAAGGTCTCCCTGGAGCCTTCTCTTCTCCACATTGAACAAGTCCAGCTCAGCTTTTATCCGTACCAGAGGTGCTCCAGCCCTCTGATCATTTTTGTGGCACTCCTCTGGATCTGCTCCCACAAGTCTGTGTCTCTCCTATGTTGAGAACTCCAGAGTTGTTCACAGCACTGTAGGTGGGGGTCTCACCAAAGTAGAGCAGAGAGGCAGAATCACCTGCCTTGATCTGGTAGACATCTCAGCTAGCAGGAAAGGACACTGTATAGATGCTGGTGCTGGTCTCTTCTTGCATTTAATTAGTGATAGAACAAAAGGGAATGGTCTCAAGCTGAGACTGGGTAGATTTAGAATGGATATTAGGAAAATTTTTTTCACAGCAAGAGTGGTCAGGCATTGGAATGGGCTGCCCAGGGAGGTGGTGGAGTCACCAACCCTGGATGTGTTTAAAGGTCATTTGTATGTGGTGCTTGGGAATATGGTTTAGGGTTTAGGGTGAACTTTGTAGAGTAAGGTTATGGATTGGACTTGGTGATCCTGAGGGTCTTTTCCAACCTGAATGAATGTTTCTGTGATTCTGTGAGTGAGAGCCCACTTTTTCAAGGCAGATGAGCTGATCTGCAATGGAAAGAACTACATAGCTCCTTCCCCTTCCTTTGCACCAGCCCTGGCATTCAACTAGTTCCAAAATGTAGCAGAAACATATCCCAGATAGAAAATGATGGTTTTCCTCCCTCAAATGGCTCACTGCAGGGTCAGTTGAATGCCAGAGCTGGGCTAAGGGAGGAGGGAGGTAAGGTGAAGGGCAAAGTGAGGTATGTCCCTTCGAGCACCAGCAATGCTTAATTGCAGTATAAAACTCACATCCTCCATTCATCTCAGCTGATTGCAGAGGAACTGCATGGAAACTACATCTACTGGGATATGGTGCTAATTAATTAGGAAATGTTCTCCAAGGTGAAGCACGTTGGAAGGAGAAACCTAGTGGGTTTTTTTACTGAATGGAACTGCAGACTGTCATGTGCTTAGGGCAGCACTGCTTGCTGGCTCCCTGCTAGGCTGACTGCACTCCAATGTGTACGAAGTGGATTCTGCTTCAACAGTCTTGTTGCTTTAATTGTATCTTCCGATGCCATGGGAGATATTGGGACGTGTCCAGGTCTTGTCCTGTGCTTTTTTTATCTCCTCTAAGTTGAATGTTTCTGAGGGAGATGGGATGGGGTGAGCCCAAGACACAACTCTTATTTGAAGTCAGCAGCTTTTCTGCTGTATGCATCCATAGAATCATAGAATCTTAGAATGGTAAGGTTGGAAGGGACCTCAAGGATCATCTAGTTCCAACCCCCTGCCATAGGCAGGGACACCTCCCACTAGTACAGCTCACTCAAGGCCTCCTCCAACCTGGCCTTGAACACCTCCAGGGAGGGAGCATCCACGACCTCCCTGGGCAACCTGTGCCAGTGCCTCACCACCCTTACTGTAAAGAACTTCCTCCTAACATCCAGTCTAAATCTCCCCTCTGCCAGTTTAAGCCCATTGCCCCTTGTCCTGTCATTGCAGGACCTTGTAAATAATCCTTCCCCAGCCTTCCTGTAGGCCCCCTTCAGATACTGGAAGGCTACTATCAGGTCCCCTCGAAGCCTTCTCTTCTCCAGGCTGAAGAGCCCCAACTCTCTCATCCTGTCCTCATAGGAGAGCTACTGCAGCCCTCTGATCATCTTTGTGGCCCTCCTCTGGACCCACTCCAACAGTTCCATGTCCTTCCTGTGCTGAGAGCTCCAGAACTGCACACAGTACTCCAGGTGGGGTCTGACAAGAGCAGAGCAAAGTGGCAGAATCACCTCCCTTAGGAGAGGGTTCATGTCTGGCCTGATTGTAAAGTTCTAGAAGGTTCATGGCTTCTGGCACTAAACTCAACTGAACAAAGTCCTGTTCTCAAGTTTGTTGGGAGAAAAAAAATTCTTTACCCTTGTTCTTAAGATGTAGCCTCCAAAAGTAATTCTTCAGTTCTCATTTCTGTGATGAATTCTTGCCATGTCTCTTTACCTCTGTAGTTGAACCTTCCAAACATGTAAATGCAACTAAATGTGTGGCGTTGGCGTCTTTATTTTTTCCAGACTTAGTCCCAGCATCGTGACTCTTCCATCATGTCTGAACCCATCACGCTCAATGTTGGAGGAAAGCTCTATACCACCTCCCTGTCCACCCTGACTAGCTTTCCAGACTCCATGCTGGGAGCCATGTTCAGTGGGAAGATCCCAACCAAGAAGGACAGCCAAGGCAACTGCTTTATTGACAGAGACGGTAAAATCTTCCGCTACATCCTGAACTTCTTACGAACTTCTCACTTGGACCTCCCTGAAGACTTCCAGGAAATGGGCTTGCTTCGAAGGGAGGTAGATTTCTATCAAATCCAGCCACTGATTGAGGCCTTGCAGGAGAAGGAGGTGGAGCTTTCCAAAGCAGAGAAGAATGCCATGCTCAACATCACCCTCGATCAGAAGACCCAAACTGTTCACTTTACTGTCCGAGAAGCACCCCAGATCTACAGCCTGTCTTCCTCCAACATGGAAGTGTTCAGTGCTCACATCTTCTCCACGTCCTGTCTGTTCCTGAAGCTTCTGGGTTCCAAACTCTATTATTGCTTCAATGGAAACCTCTCTTCAATATCCAGCTACCTGAAAGACCCCAACCATTTGACCTTAGATTGGGTTGCAAGTGTAGAAGGTCTTCCCGAAGAGGAGTACACCAGGCAGAACTTAAAGAGACTCTGGGTGGTGCCAGATAATAAGCAAATCAATAGTTTCCAGGTGTTTGTGGAAGAAGTGCTAAAAATAGCCATGAGTGATGGCTTCTGCATAGATTCTTCTCATCCACATACTTCAGATTTCATGAATAATAAGATCATTCGCCTAATTCGGTACAAGTAGGAATGCCTGTTTATTATGGAGAGAACACAGGTTTACACTTACAGCCTAATTCAGAATCATGCTTATCTGGATTAAGAGTCACTAACAAGGAGATGATTTTTCCTTTAATGTATTTACCAATCTGACCTTACAGAAGATTCTAGACAGAAGGAATTGTCTAGCGCCTGAATTAAAGACTGGCTCTGTTCCTGCCTCCTCCTCTGGCCTGTTCTGCAGTTGTTGGGAAAATCACTTAACCGCTTTCCTGTTGGAAAATGAGAGTGATCCTTGATTGCAAGGGGATGTGAGGGTTCAGTGATCAAGGTTTGGAAGGTACCTGGAGAACAGATGTGGTGAAAGGTGCCATGGAGCTGCAGTGCAGCAGATAGCCCTGGGGACACATTTTCCGTGCCTTGCTGTGTCACCTGTGCAGAGCATTCAAGAAGCTTGGTTAGATCTGCAGAGAGGAAGCCTCCCCAGATGCACGCACTCAAGACAGCTGTAAAGGATGGTGCAAGCTGCAAATGAGAAAGGGATCCTGTCTCTTTAGGCTCACCAAAGGATTTCTGTCACTATCTGAGGCTGGCTTGGGTTTGTTGTTTTTTTTTTTCCTGAACCCTATGAAGAACTCCCACTTAATTTTTCAGGGAAGCTGTGTTTAAATGATGTGACAAGGGTGGAGAATGACCAAGGAAGTCAAAGCAGAGAGAACAATGTTCTTACAAACTGAGAAGACTGTGACTGGTGGGGGAACTTTGATTTGGATGCTCTTAAACCTTTACTTTTACATTCCAAAGGCATCCAAGACAACTAACCCTTTCTTTCTTTTACAGTGTTGTGTTTGTCTGCAGGATGCTGCTGAAGCTTTCTGGGTTGGAAATGGATTTGGTGGCATAGGCACTCAAATATCTTTTAAACTTTTGAGCCTCTTCTGCCTGGGCATGGCATGCTTCCCAGTCTGCAGTGCTTCACAGTATCACAGTCTCACAGTATCACCAAGGTTGGAAGAGACCTCAAAGCTCATCAAGTCCAACCCACCACAGCCCTCAAGACCAGACCATGGCACCAAGTGCCACGTCCAAACCCACCTTGAACACCTCCAGGGGCAGTGACTCCACCACCTGCCTGGGCAGCCCATTCCAGCAGCCAATGACTCTCTCAGGCAAGAACTTTCTCCTCACCTCCAGCCTAAACTTCCCCTGGCACAGCTTCAGACTGTGTCCTCTTGTTCTGGTGTTGCTTGCCTGAGAGAAGAAGGTAACCTCCCCGTGGCTACAACCACCCTTCAGGTAGTTGTAGACAGCAAGAAGGTCTCCCCTGAGCCTCCTCTTCTCCAGGCTAACCAATCCCAGCTCCCTCAGCCTCTCTCCATAGGGCTGTGCTCGAGGCCTCTCCCCAGCCTCGTTGCCCTTCTCTGGACACACTCAAGCACCTCAATGTCCTTCTTCAATTGAGGGGCCCAGAACTGGACACAGGACTCAAGGTGTGGCCTAACCAGTGCAGAGTCCAGGGGGAGAATGAGCTCCCTCCTCCTGCTGGCCACACTATTCCTGATGCAGGCCAGGATGCCATTGGCCTTCTTGGCCACCTGGGCACACTGCTGGCTCATGTTCAGGCGGGTGTCAGTCAGCACCCCCTGATCCCTTTCTGTTTGGCTGCTCTCCAGCCACTCCCACTGCCACTCCCACTCCAGCCTGTAGCTCTGCATGGGGTTGTTGTGTGCTTGGAGTGCATGGGATACTCTCTGGGTAGGATGGATTCCACCTGAAAAGACACCCATCAGGTTACACCTGGACTTTTAATCCAAACTCAGAGGCTCACATTTCCTATCCCTGTCTATTGAGCCATTTTTTAATGTCATTGTGAAATGGTGGGGTCACTAAGGTAGCACTTTACCACTTGCTTGGCTTCAGTGTCAGATTGTTGCAGGTAATGCAGTTGGAAACCAGAGGTGATGACAATGGTCAAGCTCTTTCCTGCACACCCAGTCAGTGCTATAATGACCAGAGTCCACTAGCTGCATGTTAGCTTTAAACATCATTTGTGCCACTGTCAAGGTGGTTCCTTCTCAGCTAATCCTGTTTAAAAGTATTTTAGCTGTCTTCCCCTAACCAGACTGCTATGTGTGCATGAGAGACCTGCTGAAACATTTCTCGTTCTCTCCAATGGGAGACACAGGAAAATGCAATAACCAAGTTTAGCATTTAGCATTTTAGTCCTTCCAAAAGTTCTTGGTGGAGGGCTGCAGAGCTCAGTACTGGTCATGTTCTTGTTTCCCAAAGTAAGGAGTCTGTCATTACATTCATCTGACTAGTGAACAAGCATGAAGAAGGGGTTTGTTACTGTTGTAAAAATCAGTGAGGTCAATACAGTTCTACTGTCCTAAGCTGTAACTGCATGAACACCACAAATCAGCATGCTGGGGGCAAAAGTGCCTATTCTGCAGCCATTGGCAGCCCCTGTCTGACTTGGTGCTAAACCAGCACCATGTACCTGGGACTGTTAGGAAGCACTGCCTAGGCTTGAAGCCCTCAGAACCATTAAGCCTTGCAAGTGTTGTGAATTTTCAGGATTGTTAATAGGATTTTTTGGCCAAATTCCAGCTTGAGTCACCATATTCTTCTAGTTTTAGTTGCTTTTGGAAGAACTCCTTTTTTTTTTTTCTCCCATCCCTGAGCTGAATTGTAAAGCATGAGTAATCTGTTACCAACAAAGCAAAGCAACTCCTGTGTGAATCTTACTTCTGACACAAGTTTGCAGGTGGTTGAACATTCACTATGTCAGTTGGTCATGATCTATGCAGGCAATATGATTAGGATCAGTAAAATACCATAAAGGAACCCTCTTATATCAAGTCTATGCCTTAGAACAGGTATGCCATTGCTGAATTGATGATAAGAGAACTTTTGGGGACCATAAACAGTATTTCTTTTTAATCTAAACCCACAAGAGTAGAATTTAAGTGATCTGCAACAGGAGTTAGTATCATAGAATCATAGAATGGTAAGGATGGAAGGGACCTCAAGGATCATCTAGTTCCAACCCCCTGCCATAGGCAGGGACACCTCCCACTAGCACAGCTCACTCAAGGCCTCATCCAGCCTGGCCTTGAACACCTCCAGGGAGGGAGCAGCCACAACCTCCCTGGGCAACCTGTGCCAGTGTCTCACCACCCTCACTGCATACAACTTCCTCCTAACATTCAGTCTCAATCTCCCCTCTGCCACTTTAAACCCATTGCCCCTTGTCCTGTCATTGCAAGACCTTGTCAATAGTCCCTCCCCAGCCTTCCTGTAGCCCCCTTCAGATACTGGAAGGCTACTATCAGGTCTTCTGGAAGCCTTCTCTTCTCCAGGCTGCAAAGCCCCAACTCTCTCAGCCTGTCCTCACAGCAGAGCTTCTCCAGCCCTCTGACCATCTTTGTG
Source organism: Eubucco bourcierii (assembly GCA_013396675.1). Classification (NCBI taxonomy): domain Eukaryota; kingdom Metazoa; phylum Chordata; class Aves; order Piciformes; family Ramphastidae; genus Eubucco; species Eubucco bourcierii. The sequence continues at coordinate 65,272 of VWZE01019657.1, forward strand.
GCCTCCTCTGGACCCACTCCAACACTTCCATGTCCTTCCTGTGCTGGGGGCTCCAGAACTGCACACAGGACTCCAGATGTGGTCTAAGGAGAGCAGAGCAAAGCGGCAGAATCCCCTCCCTTTCCCTGCTGCCCACACTGCTCTTGCTGCAGCCCAGCACTCAGTTGCTGTCTGGGCTGCACTCACACTGCAAGCTCATGTTGAGCTTTTCATCAACCCAGTTTATTAATCTGAACAAGAATCCTACCTGGCCTAGACAGAACCTGGGGTAATTCAGCTGACATGGAAATATGGATTTCAGTCCCTTCATATTGAGGACAGCACTGAACTCAGGTATTCTCCTGGAGTAGTGTAACCCATCAGGCTATTATGAGACTGATAAATAACTCCAATACACATTTATCATAGAATCATAGAATGGTGAGGTTGGAAGGGACCTCAAGGATCATCTAGTTCCAACCCCCTGCCACAGGCAGGGACACCTCCCACTAGCACAGGTCACTCAAGGCCTCATCCAGCCTGGCCTTGAACACCTCCAGGGAGGGAGCAGCCACAACCTCCCTGGGCAACCTGTGCCAGTGTCTCACCACCCTCACTGTAAAGAACTTCCTCCTGATGGAAGCACAGGAGCACATCTGTACTCATGTAACTAAACCTGGCAAAGGTACTGCTGGCCACACAGGGAGATGCATAATCTCTCTCTTTATAGTGCAAAGTGGCTCATGGCTTGGATGCCAACACTCTGTGCTGGGTTAGGAACTGGCTGGAGGGCCGAGCCCAGAGAGTGGTGGTGAATGGTGCCACATGCAGCTGGAGGCCGAGCACTAGCAGTGTGCCCCAGGGATCAGTGCTGGGCCCCATCCTCTGTAACATCTTCAGTGATGATCTGGACGAGGGCATTGAGTCAGTCACCAGCAAATTTGCAGCTGACACCAAGCTGGGGGCTGATGTTGCTGGGTTGGAGGGCAGAAGGGCTCTGCAGCAGGACCTTGACCGCCTGCACAGATGGGCAGAGTCCAAGGGGATGGAGCTCAACAAATCCAAGTGCCAGGTGCTGCACTTTGGCCACAACAACCCCATGCAGAGCTACAGGCTGGGGTGGGAGTGGCTGGAGAGCAGCCAAACAGAAAGGGATCTGGGGGTGCTGATTGACACCCGCCTGAACATGAGCCAGCAGTGTGCCCAGGTGGCCAAGAAGGCCAATGGCATCCTGGCCTGCATCAGCAATAGTGTGGCCAGCAGGAGCAGGGAGCTCATTCTCCCCCTGGACTCTGCACTGCTTAGGCCACACCTTGAGTCCTGTGTCCAGTTCTGGGCCCCTCCATTGAAGAAGGACATTGAGGTGCTTGAGTGTGTCCAGAGAAGGGCAACGAGGCTGGGGAGAGGCCTCGAGCACAGCCCTATGGAGAGAGGCTGAGGGAGCTGGGATTGGTTAGCCTGGAGAAGAGGAGGCTCAGGGGGGACCTTCTTGCTGTCTACAACTACCTGAAGGGTGGTTGTAGCCACGGGGAGGTTACCTTCTTCTCTCAGGCAAGCAGCACCAGAACAAGAGGACACAGTCTGAAGCTGTGCCAGGGGAAGTTTAGGCTGGAGGTGAGGAGAAAGTTCTTGCCTGAGAGAGTCATTGGCTGCTGGAATGGGCTGCCCAGGGAGGTGGTGGAGTCACCGTCCCTGGAGGTGTTCAAGGCAGGTTTGGACGTGGCACTTGGTGCCATGGTCTGGTCTTGAGGTCTGTGGTATGGGGTTGGACTTGATGAGCTTTGAGGTCTCTTCCAACCTTAGTCATACTGTGATACTGTGATACTATGAAAGTGATGCAAAATGACTCTGGAATAGGTTGCCCAGAGTGGCTGTAGATGCACCCTCCTGGATGTGTTTAAGGGTAGACTGGATGAGGCCTTGGGCAAGCAAGTCTAGTTGAGAGGCATCTCTGCCTATGGCAGGGAGGTTGATGATCCCTTCAGTCCCCTCCGACCTAAGCCATTCTATGATTCTATGACATGAGTAAAGAGAGGCTTGAGGAGGAACAGAAAAACTTGGAGCTGCCTCTAAATTGGGAAGCAGAATAAGCATCTTTGAGCTTGAGGTGCTATTTCTAAGGGCACTGTTGTTCTGCATGCCTAGGGTGTGCGTGAAAGGAGCTGCAAGTGAATCACTGTTGACTGCAGGCAGACATATGTTACACACACGCAGCTGCTATTTCAAACCACACACTGAGCTAAATCTGTAGCTGCTCCCTAATTTTGCAGTCTGTGACTTAATGTTGTAATGAATGTTTATAGGAATGTTCTCCCTCCAAAATGTTTGTTCCCTTTTTTATCTAGGTAGGACCTTTTGTTTCCCTCATTTTCCTGAGCCCTGCAGGTGCAACTTGCTTTTTGTTTAGCAGCCTCAATGATTCTTCTTCTCAAGAGTTCTCCTGAATTAGAGAACTGTGATCATGCACAAAGCCATATTAAGCACAGTGCAACCCCACTGCTGGTCATGGAAACTATTGGCATTTATTAGCAGCTAACATCTAAAAACTATTCCACAGATGAGTGGAATATTCACACTCAGAATAAACTCATTTTTTCCTGTAGGGGCCTGAGAACAAGAAAACAGCCTAGGCAGGGTTTTTAGCCTTCCAGTATCTGAAGGGGGCCTACAGGAAGGCTGGGGAGGGACTATTGACAAGGTCTTGAAATGAAGGACAAGGGGCAATGGGTTTGAACTGGCAGAGGGGAGATTTAGACTGGATGTCAGGAGGAAGTTCTTTCCAGTGAGGGTGGTGAGACACTGGCACAGGTTGCCCAGGGAGGTTGTGGCTGCTCCCTCCCTGGAGGTGTTCAAGGCCAGGTTGGAGGAGGCCTTGAGTGACCTGTGCTAGTGGGAGGTGTCCCTGCCTGTGGCAGGGGGTTGGAACTAGATGATCCTTGAGGTCCCTTCCAACCTTACCATTCTATGATTCTATGCTTCTATAAGTATGAACATCTCAGTGCATAACTCCTGTTCAGATTCTGCCATATGCCTGACTCCCTCAACACCTTTATGCACAAAATGAGACTCTCTGAGTCCTGCATTTCTTTTTTTAAATGGCCTACATGCTGAGAGAGGCACTGAGCAGAGTGATCAGCAGTGTTGTAGCAGGAAAAAAACAGATTTGGGGCAGATGATAAGTTATTAGCTGCAGTCTAGTGACATTTTCATTTGGATAGCACAGTGGGATTTCTTAAATGACAAAGAAGGATAATTGTGAACATCATAGTGGAGTCCAGAATGAATCACTCATGGATTTCTCTGTGTTTTTAGGCTTCATAGCTCTTAAATATATAAACACCATCCAGTTATAATGAAGGGACTGAAACCATGCATAAATATCAAGACCTCTTTGGTTGTTAAGGATTGGTAGGTTGTGGGAGAAGTGTTTGTCGCTACAGGTGATGGTAGGGAAATAAAAGAAATAGGTCTAAAAAGTTAGACCTGTTAAAAAAAAAAAAGTGTTAAGAAGAAATCCAAGATGTAGAGGGGGAGAATAAAGAATCTTGATGTGTTGAGAGGATAAAAACCCAACAAGATAACAATAGAGACAAAGATTTTGCTGCAGAAGGAGGTTGTGATGAGAATGACTCACTGGCCCTTTCCAGTTTTAATCTCCTGTTCTGCAGTTTTGGCCATGCCAAGAGTTGTGCTGGTAAATCCTCAGGGGCAGGCAGCTTGGCTTCATCTTGCATGTGCTCTAGATCACTGAACATATGCACTGCTGTAGCTACCATATTGCAGTTGGGGTGCTGAGTAGAAACTGCTTGCTTGAGTTCACTGGCAGTATCAGTTATATAAATCAATATATAATTGATAGATAGAAATCAATCAGACTTAACTCCCACTCTAGGAAAGGCTGGTGGGGTCCATATATAATGTTGATGGGAGTGTCAATGTTGTCTTCAGCAACAGGGTGTGGAAAATAAATCTAGGATCTTCTGATACTTCACAGAAAAATGGAGAAGTGATGAAGAAGACTCCTGTGGGGAGTTTGTTTTTCACCCCATCCCTTTAAATTTGGTGTCACTCCTCTGAATTTCAGTTATTTGGGAACTAATTAACTGCCATTCTGGAATTACTCCCTTCTCCACACACTGATGGGCACAGGGTGGGTAAAAGCAGTGTTAATGTGGCTCTCCCAGTAAAAGCTTGGTATGTGAATTAGCACAGGCAGCCATGCAGATGTTCTGTGTGAGAAGGTCGGGACTGAGCAGCTCATGCTCTCAGATTCACTTGGGAATAACATCAAGGATGGTTTCCCTATGAATTCAGAAGGGAAAAAAAAAATTAATTCCCTCTTCCTCTTGTTCTTCCACTCCCTTTTTCTTGTTCCTGCTCTTAACTGCAGGATTTTTCTGTTGATCAGAATGGTCCTGAATTCACTGAAAGCCAGGCTTTTGGAATGTCAAAAGATGGGGTTTATTTCTTATCGCTTTCACGGTGAGCCTTGTGAATATCACAGTGAAAAAAAAGTGATTGAATTTCTCTACCTTTAACTCTCATGTGAACTAAACTGTATTTCAGAGAACAGTAAATAAAATGTGAATGAAGCAGGAGATGCTTGGCCTGACATATGTGACTTGAGGAACAAGCATGTGGTGACACTTGGTCAACCTGTCCCTTTTCCTTTACAGTGCATCAGTGCAATGCTTACTTGAACATCTCCCTGGCTGAAAATTGTAGGAAGCTCCCCAAAACTTAAAGCACTTGTAGGCTGAGCCCCCTGTACCCTCCTCTGGTGAGGCCTCATCTGCAGTGCTATATGTCCAGCTATGGAGTCCTCAGCACATGAGAGACATGGACCTGTTGGAGCAGGTCCAGAGGAGACTGCAATAATGATCAGAGGGCTGGAACAGCTCTGGTGTGGAGAAAGTCTGAGTTGGGGTTGTTCAGCCTGGAAAAGAGAAAGCTCCAAGGAGACCTTATAGCAGCCTTCTGGTGCTTAAAGGGGCCTGTTAGGGAGATGGGGACAAGCTCTATCAGGGGGAGCAGTGATAGGGCAGTTTTAAAATAGAAGAGGGGAGATTCAAACTAGATATAAGGAAGACACGTTTTACAGTGAGGGTGGTGAAACACTGGCAGAGGTTGCCCAGAGAGGTGACAGATACCTCATACCTGGAAAAATTCCAGGTCAGGTTGGATGGGATTGTGATCAGCCTGATCTAGTGGAAGATGTCCCTGGTGACTGCAGGGGTGGTTGGACTAGATGACTTTTGGAGGTCCCTTCCAACCCACGACATTCTATGATTCTATGGTATTACTACTGTGCAAGAAAAAATAAGTTTAACAAACTGTCCATATGATTTCACACAACACCCACAAGCTGCTGTTCCTCAAAAGATGACTTTCTGTAAGGAAACAACCCGACCCAAATGCTGGTCCCACATCATGAACCCCACATCACTCAAGGTCAACGCCACTCAACTCCATACCTGGTCTCAAAGCCACCCAACTACACCACCCAGCCCAAATTCACCCAGACACTACACAATCCAACCCCATGTTTAGGCCCACAGTCACCCAACCCAACATCACCCAACTCTGCTGCTAGTCCCACACCTCCCAACCCCACATCACCCTACCACCACCCAACACTACATCACTAGTGGATGGAAGGTTGACCATGAGCAATGTGCTCTTGTGGACAAGGCCAATGCTACTCCGAGGTGGATTAGAAGGGCTGTGGTTAGTAGGTCCAGAGAGGTTCCCCCTCTACTTTGCCCTGGTGAGGCCACATCTGGAATACTGTGTCCAGTTCTGGGACCCCAGTTCAAGAAGGACTTCAGGGAACTGCTTGAAAGAGTCCAGTGTAGAGCCACAAAAATGATGGAGTGGAACATCTTACTTACAAGGAGACATGAGGGAGCTGGGGCTCTTTAGCTTGGAGATGAGGAGACTGAGAGGTGACCTCTTTCATGTTTATAAAGATGTGCAGGGTGAGTGCCAGGAGGATGGAGCCAGGCTCTGCTGGGTGATGCCCAATGCCAGGACAAGAGGAAATGGTTGGAAGTTGAGGTTCCATGGAAACATGAGTAATTTTTTTTTTTTCCCTGTAAGGGTGACAGAACACCGGAATAGGCTGCCCAGGACACGTGTGGAGTCTCCCTCTCTGGAGATACTCAAAACCCAATTAGGTGTGTTCTTGTGTGATCTGGTCTAGGTGATCCTGCTCTGGCAGGAAGGTTGGACTGGATGAGCTTTCAAGGTCCCTTCCAGCCTCTAACATTCTGTGATTCTGTGATCACAGAGAGCAAACATCACCTAACTTCATTCTTAGTCACACAACAACCCAACCCTGCTGGTTATCCCACACCTCCCAACCACACGCAGCCAAAGCTTACCACCACCTAAAACAACATCACCCAGGCTGTGCTGCACCCAGGTCCAAACTTTTGTCCTACACTGCTCTCTAAACTACCTGAAGGGAGGTTGTTGTGAGGTGGGATTTGATCGCTTCTCCCGAGTAACCAGTGATAGAACAAGAGGGAATGGCCTTAAGCTGCACCAGGGGAGATTCAGGCTGGACATTAAGAAATGTCCCTTTTTCACTGGAAGGGTTGTCAGGCATTGGAACAGGCTGCCCAGGGAGGTGGCTGAGTCACCTGTTTCTGGATGTGTTTAAAAGCCATGTAGATGCTTGTGGATATGGATTAGCAGTAGACTTGGTAGAGTAGGATCAGTGGATGGATTAATGATCTTTGTGCTGGTTTGAGGCTAATTGGAATATTTTAATAGAGAAAATTACACTATAGGCTGCGAAAAGGAAACATGGTGATGTCTACTTCACTCATAGGCTTGCTGAGATTGTTTTGGGAAAAATAATCAAAACATAAATAAGACATTCTCTGTCTCTCTTTTTTGGGCAATTTAGCAGCTTCTGGCTCTGGCTTCTCTTTTTGCCAATTAATCTTCACTAATCACTTTTCTTCTAACTCCCCTGGCCAATCCTCCTAATTCACCTTGTGTGTAAGGTATACCTTGGAGTAAGGTATAGGGGTGGGGAGAAGTTGGAAGAGTGGTTGGAAGCCCCTCCTGGGGTCTCTGATTTCTGGGAGGGGAGTTGTGTTTCTGTATTCCCTTTAA
>VWZE01019657.1:74292-94517 GCA_013396675.1 Eubucco bourcierii
GGGAGGTGTCCCTGCCTATGGCAGGGGGTTGGAACTAGATGATCCTTGAGGTCCCTTCCAACCTTACCATTCTATGATTCTATGATTCTATGATCTCCAGAGATCACAATCCTGTGATCCCATAATGATCCATACCTAACACCTAGAATCACACTGTCACAGCTGGAAGGCACCTCAAGAATCATCTAGTTCCAAACCCCTGCCATGGGCAAGGACACCTCACACTAGATCAAGTTGTTCAGAGCCTCATCCAGCCTGGCTTTAAGGACCTCCAGGGATGAGGATTCTACCACCTCCCTGGACAACCTGTCCCAGTGTCTCAACATCCTCATGGTGGAGAACTTCTTCCTAATATCCAGTCTAAATCTACCCACTACTCGTTTTGCTCCATTCCCCCCAGTCCTGTCACTACCTGATGGCAAAAAGCCCCTCCCCAGCTTTCTTGTAGCCCCCTCCAGATACTGGAAGGCCACAGGAAGGTCTCCTTGGAGCCTTCTTCAGCCTGAACAGCCCCAACTCTCTCACGCTGTCCAACTGCACACCTAGTCCCATAGTCACCCAAGTCCAGACGTAGTCTCACTGTCACCCAGCGCTGCAGCTTGTGGCCCCTCACCACCTAACTCCTCCGGCAGACCCACACTGCCCAAGCCCTCATCACGAACTCTCGCCTCCCGCACAGTACCCGCAGACAGCCTCGCGCGTGCGCAGCGCCGCAGCCCAGGCGGTGGCCTCCAGGGCCCTGCGCATGCTCCGTGGGCGGGGCCTCGCACTTCAAACGCCTGCGGCGGGCCCCAGCCTTGCTGTGGCGCATGCGCGCTGGTTCTCTCGGCGCTGCTCTGCCATGGCGGCGGGCCGCCGGAGGTGGTTCGGAGCTCTGGCGCTCGGCGTCTCTTTCCTCAAGTGCCTCCTCATCCCTACCTAGTAAGGAGCTGCCCCGCTGCTGGGTTTGAGGCGGGACCGGACGGTCTGTCAGTCCCTCCTCAGCGGGGTGGGCATGGGCGGGTGTGGTGGCCTCAGGGTCTTTCTTTCCTTCGGGTGGTAATGGGGAGCGGGGCGGTGCTGTCTCTTCGTCCTCTGGGCGATGGGAAAAGGGATTCGTGTTTAAAGGCGTTTACAGCCCGTTCTGCTTGGCTGTCTTTCGGGGATGGGGAGGGCTTTAAATCATGAACGTTCCGTAATTTTAAAAGGAGATATAGTTTTATCTCCTAAAAAATTAAATTGCTATTAAAAAAAAAAAAAAAAGAAAATCAGTCAGACCCGGGGAATTTTGAATCGGGGGTCAGAAAAGGGCGAGCTAGAAAAAATTCCTATCCAGTAATTGGCCGTATGTGTCCTTGGCATAAAGTTCTTAGAATAGTTTTTGGGTGGGAAGGAGCCTTTAAAGGTCACTTGGTCCAATTTCTCTGCAGCGAGCAGGGGCATCCACAGCTACCTGTAAAGAGAGAGCCAGATGGGTGTTGGTCTCTCTGTTAAAAATTGAGAGGACAGGAGGAATTGGTGTACCCGGGGTTTGTAAGATTGGGCATTAGAAGAAACTTCTTCACTGCAAGGGTTCTTAAACGTAGGGATAGGCTCTGCAGAGAGGTGGTGGAAACCCCATCCCTGGAGGTGTCTAAAAGCCATAGAAATGTGGTACAGGAAGACATGGTTTAGCAGCAGATAATGGTTGGACTTGATGGTGTTAAAGGTCTTTTGCAACCAGACTGGTTCTGTAATTCTAGGTGAGGTTTCTCAGATGCCCACGTAGCCTGATCTTCAGTGTTTCTGGAGATAGACCGTCACGTAGCATCTTTGTTACTGTTCAAGTTTCTTGATGGAAATCTTGCCTTGGTGCTGTTGTAGGCTTCTTTCTCATCTCCCTATGGTGGTGTACTCTGAAATGTTTCTCCTTTAGGTATGTGACTCTTAATATACATCTTCTGTAGTTATTCCACAGATTTTGAAGTACATAGGAATTGGCTTGCCATCACTCACAACTTACCCCTCTCTCAGTGGTACTATGAAGTAAGTATCTGCTTGGATTTTCAGCTGCATATAAATTGTGGGTCTATTGGGTATGTCAGTCTGTGTGAGTGTTGAAGTCTTTTCTGTGCAGTTTCTCCTTATGAGTTGAGACTGAGGGAGCTGGGGCTTTTTAGTTTGGAGGAGATTGAGAGGTGATCTCAGTCATGTTTATAAACATAAAAGGTGAGTGCCAAGAGGCTGGAGCCAGGCTCTGCTGGGTGATGCCCAATGACGGGACAAGGGGCAATGGGTGCATGTTGAGGCATAGAAGTTCCATGGAAACATGAGGAAGAATTTTTTTTTCCCTGTGAAGGTGACAGAACGCTGGAACAGGCTGCCCAGGGGGATTTGTGGAGTCTCCCTCTCTGAAGATACTCCAGACCTGCCTGGATGCGTTCCAATGTGATGCTGCTCTGGCAGGGGGGTTGGAACTGGATGATCTTTCAAGGTCTCTTCCAGCCCCTAACTTGTGATATTGATGGTTGGCAGCTCTATAGCAGTGGTACAAAAATGTACCAGTGATGATTCATTGACTCTGTGCAGCATTTAGTTTAAAAAGAAAAAGGAGTAAATTGTTTGGGGAAGCTGCTAGAATTTCTGAAGGTAAAATGAAAAAGGCAATTCAGGCACAGGGGTTATTAGGCTGTATGACATGGGAGTGAGTTGCGTGGCAGTATTAAATTGCAGCTCTCCTCATTCTTGTCTTTAATGCTATCATTTTTATCATCAGATCTCATGCGAAAGAATGAATCATATAAATGGATATATACATTAAATAATCAGTATTGAAGTTCTGAGCCTCTGCTGGCACTACTAGCATGCACAGATTTAATGTGGGTGAATCACCTTTAAGTTGATAATAGACTCAGCCTACAATTGGGCTTTAATCTGTCTCAAAATATCTCCTTGAGTTCCAGAATAAGTATTAGAGTCTCTAGTCTTCCTCCTTAAAAGTGTCTGGGAACTGTATATTCAGAGTAGTCAATTGTTGTGGCTCAGAACTTTGACAGGTTCATGCAATACTGTAAAACAAACTCCTGTGATGCCAGTGTGATCCCAGTGATAACTGCTTGATGCCAAAACCCAGGATGTCATTCATCAGCATAAAATAAGCACTTGGGAACACATACACCAACAAATACACCTCATCTCAACCTGCTCTGTTTCTCTTTTCTCCTTTCTTGTTTCCATGGTCAAAGAGTTAATTGTTGGTCAGGACATAATGAGAGTCCTTATGGCAAAAAAAGACAAACAAAACCAAACCCCTATTTGATCTTGATTAAAGTCTCAATAGAATTAAATGTACTTGACTAATGAGTAAAAATAATTGAGACTAACAAGGCTGATTGGGCCAGTGGTTCCTCTAATGTGGACAAATGCTCTCAGTGAGCTATTTTACTGAGCTTTTTAACCTTGTCTTAAGGTTATTTATAAAGAGCTGACAATTATATACTGGTTAGGTGCAGATGCATGAAATGATGTTCGATCTTTTTCTACTAATCAGGGGATGTTCTATCCCTGTACCAGGACTACAGAAGAACAGCTCAAATCATGTTCAGCACCATACAGTTGACATCTTCATTCTGAAGTAGTTCCTGTTAGGCAGAAGCAACTGAGTTAAAATACATTGGCTGATTTGCTTTGAACTGTACTTGAGGGACTGTAAACAGCCTGAATTGTGTTAAACTATTGTGCAGCATGAAAGCTTGACAAGGCAAAGTGCTGAGTCCTGCACTGGGGTCACAACAACCCCATGCAATGCTACAGGCTTAGGGCAGACTGGCTGGAAAACTGCACACTGACAAAGGACCTGAGGGTGTTTGATCAGAGGTGACTGAATAGGAGGTAGCAGTCAGGGGGCCAAGAAAGCAAACAGCATTCTGGCCTGTATCAGAAATTCTGTGGCCAGCAAGACCAGGGAAGTAGTCTTGCCCCTGTACTACATACTGGTGAGGCTACACATTGAGTACTGGATTTGGTTTTAGACCTTCAGACATTGAAGTGCTGGATGTGCCTAGAGAAAGGCAGCAAAGATGTTGAGAGGTCTGAAGAACAAGTCTCATTGCAAGAGCAAGCAGCTGAGGAAACTGAGATTGTTTAGCCTGGAGAAAAGTAGGCTTACGAGAGACCTTGGTGTCTACAACTACCTGAAAGGAGATTGGAGCCAGGTGGTTATTGGTCTCTTCTCCATAGTAAAAAGTGTTAGGATGAGAGGAAATGGCCTCAAGTTGTGCCAGGGGAGGTTGCATTGGGTGTTTCAATAGAAAATTCTTCACTGAAATGGTTCTCCAACGTTGGAATAAGCTGCCCAGGGAGGTCATTGAATCCCTGGAGGTATTTTAAAGCCAGAGATGTGGTGTCAAAGGACGTACTTCAGCATCAGACTTGGTAGATGTAGATGATTGGACTTGATGGTCTTAAGCCTTTTCAAACCAAACCCATTCTGTTATTCCAGAGTATTTAGTCATCTTTTTCTTTTAGGCAACTTCAGAATGGACCCTGGATTATCCACCTTTTTTTGCTTGGTTTGAATGTGCACTTTCCCATGTTGCCAAGTACTTTGACCCCAAGATGTTGGTTATTGAAAATCTAAACTACACCAGCCACGCAACAGTCTTCTTCCAAAGGTTTTCTGTCATCGTTACAGATATCCTGTTCATATATGCAGTTCATGAGTAAGTCTGCATGTTCTCCTTTTATATTCAGTGAGTAGTTGCTGATAGATGGGCTATTTTTTTTTTAAGAGTACAAGTAATTTTTTATTTTTTTTTACAAATAAGCTTGTAACTGCAAGAAAATACACAGTTGGGAGAAGTTTGGAACAGGTTGCTAAATACAAGACAATTTCTTGTTGTTCTTGGAGATGTTTGAGGCCTTGAGTGAGCTGTACTAGCAGGAGGTGTCCCTGGCTATGGCAGGGGATTGGAACTAGCTGATCCTTGAGGTCCCTTCCAACCTTACCATTCTATGATTCATCAAGGTCATCAATAAAGACATTAAACAGATGCAGCACAGACAGCAATAACACAGAATCATAGAATGGTAAGGTTGGAAGGGACCTCAAGGATCAGCTAGTTCCAATCCCCTGCCATAGCCAGGGACACCTCCTGCTAGTACAGCTCACTCAAGGCCTCCTCCAACCTGGCCTTGAACACCTCCAGGGAGGGAGCAGCCACAACCTCCCTGGGCAACCTGTGCCAGTGTCTCGCCACCCTCACTGGAAACAACTTCCTCCTAACATCCAGTCTAAATCTCCCCTCTGCCAGTTCAAACCCATTGCCCCTTAACCTGTCATTGGAAGACCTTGTCAATAGTCCCTCCCCTGCCTTCCTGTAGGCCCCCTTCAGATACTGGAAGGCTACTATCAGGTCTGATAAGGAGATTTAGATTGTATGTTAGGAACAAGTTCTTTACTAGAGGGTAGAGGAACACTGGGAACAGGTTGCTCAGAGAGATGGTTGGGGCCTGGAGACATTTAAAATGAGGCCTGACAGGGCTGTGGGCAACCTGATCTAGTTGAGGATGTCCTTGTTCGCTGCTGGAATGGGCTGCCCAGGGAGGTGGTGGAGTCAGCGTCCCTGGAGGTGTTCAAGGCAGGTTTGGACGTGGCACTTGGTCTTGAGGGCTGTGGTAATGGGTTGGACTTGATGAGCTTTGAGGTCTCTTCCAACCTTGGTGATACTGTGACTGCAGAGGTGGTTGGACTAGATGACCTTTGGAGGTCACTTCCAACCCAGACCATTCTATAAATGCAAGACCAGAACCTGAGATGGTTACTTAACACAAGCTTTTGAATGTAGAACACACTACAGCTGTTGCAATTTAAACCCCTAGTTTTGCTAAACTTTCTTCATCACACTCAAACCTTGATGCATTGAAGGATGGAAGAGTGAACTTCAGGTTTAAAGCATTTCTCAACTTCAAAAAGCACTAATGGTTTTGCTGTGTGATTGCTAAAACTCCTTTTTTTTCTTTTTTTTTTTTCTTCTGCTGCTGTTCAGGTGCTGCAGGTGTGTAAATGGAAAGCGAGCTCCAAAGGATATCCTGGAAAAGCCAACATTTATCCTTGCTGTTCTGCTGCTGTGGAATTTTGGGTTGCTCATTGTGGATCGTATCCTTTAAAACAGCTGTAGGCTGTTTGTGGTTTGCTCTGTTTGGATTTTTAACAGCCTCTTACAGCATGTGGTGCAAAGCCATGAATGTTTTTGTTACTATCACAGGAAGTAATGCTGCTGTTTGTTTGTGGGGGTTAGTTGGGTAACTTCATGTTTTCGTTACAGTTACTGCTTGGCAAAATGGGAATTGTTCCATTATGGCTGTGGTTTGCTGGAACTGCAGGATAAGGCTGCCAACAATGTGCCTGTTTCTGCTGGCTGCTCCTTCAGCTTGCCTTCCCAAGTGTTGCCAGAGTGCCTCTCTTCTGGGTGTGGTTCTGGGTTTCATAGAATCATAGAATGGTAAGGTTGGAAGGGACCTCAAGGATCATCCAGTATAAGCAGATATTGTCTGTGCTTACAGATATGACTGTGTCATATCTGGAGTCCTGTGTGCAGTTCTGGAGCCCCCAGCACAGGAAGGACATGGAAGTGTTGAAGCAGGTCCAGAGGAGACCACAAAGATGCTCAGAGGGCTGCAGCAACTCTGCTCTGAGGACAGGCTGAGAGAGTTGGGGCTCTGCAGCCTGGAGAAGGGAAGGCTGCCAGGAGACCTTAGAGTAGCCTTCCAGTGTCTGAAGGGGGCTACAGGAAGGTTGGGGAAGGATTATTGCCAAGGTCTTGCAATGACAGGACAAGGGGCAATGGGTTTAAACTGGCAGAGGGGAGATTTAGACTGGATGTTAGGAGGAAGTTCTTTACAGTGAGGGTGGTGAGACACTGGCACAGGTTGCCCTGGGAGGTTGTGGCTGCTCCCTCCATGGAGATGTTCAAGGCCAGGTTGTTTGAGGCCTTGAGTAACCTGTGCTAGTGGGAGGTGTCCCTGCCTATGGCAGGGGATTGGAACTAGCTGATCCTTGAGGTCCCTTCCAACCTTACTATTCTATGACTCTATGGAGTGAATTTGAGGCTACTTTATTAATTTAAGTTCTACTGTTATTTTCGTTTATTGTTGATAAGCTTGAGTCTTCCCCAGAAGACTTGACAGTAGTAAAAAAGAAAGCTTGCTTTGTTCCTTTCTTGACACAAGTTCAGATATTCACTTTCAGTACAATGGCTTTCTCTTTGGGCTGATGCTCCTTTCTGTTGCCCGAGTGTGTCAGGTAAGCTTGAATGGCTCTTGTATGTTTGTCACTATCTATTTTAGTGCATTAATTAGCTTCAATGAGCTCCTCATTAAAAATGTTGAGGGGTGCTAAAATGGATGTCTAATTATCTGTTTAGTTTAGGGGGAAGACTTGAAGCTCACCTTAATGCCTTGCTGATGCTGCAGTGTTTGCAGTTCCTCATGAGAAACACTAATTCTGTTAGACCTTAGCACTGTGACATGGCTTCCTGTCATCTCGTCTGCCAAGTTCTTCGAAGTTCTTACTGTTGGGGCTCTGCAGCCTGGAGAAGAGAAGGCTTCCAGGAGACCTTAGAATAGCCTTCCAGTATCTGAAAGGGTCTACAGGAAGGCTGAGGAGGGACTATTGCAATGCCAGGACAAGGGGCAGAGGGTTTGAACTGGCAGAGGGGAGATTTAGACTGGATGTTAGGAGGAAGTTGTTTGCAGTGAGGGTGGTGAGACACTGGCACAGGTTGCCCAGGGAGGTTGTGGCTGCTCCCTCCCTGGAGGTGTTCAAGGCCAGGTTGTTTGAGGCCTTGAGTGAGCTGTTCTAGTGGGAGGTGTCCCTGCCTATGGCAGGGGGTTGGAACTAGATGATCCTTGAGGTCCCTTCCAACCTTACCATTCTATGTTTAGCACTGCTGAGGCCACACCTCGAGTACTCAAGACTGGGTTCAGTCTTGAACCACTTATTACAAGGATATTTTTTTGCTGCAGTGTGTCCTGAGAAGGGCAACAAAGCTGGTGAAAGGTTTGGGGAAAAGGTCTTGTGAAGAGTGGCTGAGGGAACTGGAGAGGCTGAGGGGAGACCACCTCCACAACTACCTGAAAGGAGATTGTGACTAGATAGATGTTGGTCTCTTCTGCCTAGTAATAAGTGATAGAACAAGAGGAAATGGCCTCGAGTTGCATCGGGGGAGGTTTAGGTTGGATATTAGAGGGAACTTTTTCACTTAAGTGGTTCTCAGATGCTGGAACAGGCTCCCCAAGGAGTTGGTTTAAATGCTTGGAGGCATTTAAAAGCTGCAGAGAGATGCTGGGGGACATGATTTCACATCAGACTTGGTAGAGCTAGACGGTAGTTGGACTTGCTGATCTTTAAGATCTTTTTCCAACCAAACTGATTCTATGATAAAATGTACCTGTGAAGCTGCCAGGGTGTGAGCCCTGCCCTAGTTTTTCTAAGTATCATTTGATGATGTAACCTCCATACCTGTTGTCTGTAACACTGCTGAGTTTCCAATTCGAAGCAGATACTCATTTTTTTTTTTTCTGCCTATTGTAAATGTTCTGTCACCTTACAAGTACAACAGAGGAGCAATAAATTTTACTAGAAAGGGAGAAGAGTAGAAGAGCTTAGATGTTGTGTTTTTCTTTTAGAAAAGATACTTGGAGGGTGCCTTTCTTTTTGCTGTCTTGCTGCATTTCAAGCACATCTACCTGTACGTGGCCCCAGCATATGGCATTTACTTGCTGCGATCCTATTGCTTTACTGCAAACAATGCAGGTAAGGTGAATGATTCCTTGCTCACTTCTGGGAGACTGTATCAATTAGTGGGGTCTTGATAACACCAAGAATTTTTTCTAAGTCCTCCTTTGAGTTTCTCTTCTACTCCTCAGCACTGAAAAAATCATTTCATGTTAACAGAGAAGGTACTTCTCTGGACAGAAAATATTGGAAGTTTCTGCAATGGAGGAACTGCAGTATGGAAGAAATAAATGCAAACTAATAGTTGATGACTGGAGACAACTGAGGGGGGCTTTTCTCAGTTCTTGCCACAATCAAAAGGTTGGGGAGCAAGAGGATGGGGTTGGGTCTTTGCATTGTTGCCCAGTGATGGGATATGGGGCAACAGACACAAACTGGAACAAAGGAAATTCCACCTAAACATAAAGAAAAACTTCTTTTCCTCTGGGGGTGCCAGAGCACCGGAATAGGCTGACCAGAGAGGTTGTGGACTCTTCTGTGAAGGCTTTCAAAACCTACCTGGACATGAACCTGTGCAACCTGCTTTAGTAGAGGGGTTAGACTAGGAGATCACCAGAGATTCCATCTAACCCCCACCATTCTGTGAAGGAAACAACTGAATGTAACTTAAAAGGTTCTGTGCTGCTTTTAGATAGGTGCTGACCATTCACTGTTCCTGTGGAATGCTGTTGTCTCCCCCTCTACTTGCCACAGAAACTGATGTCCTAACCTCTTTGTTCTTGTAGATGGATCCTTGAAGTGGAGAAGTTTCAGCCTGCTTCGTGTGACTCTTCTGGGACTGGTTGTCAGCCTCGTTTCTGCTGTTTCACTGGGTCCCTTCATAGTACTGGTAATAAACCTGTTTAGGGGAATAACAGGTGAAAAAAACTGTTAGGAAATAGTTTTAGGAACATGTAAGCAATGTTTCTTTTAAAGCAGCTGTTTGTTTCTTTTGTGGTTTCTGTAGGGCCAGCTGCCTCAAGTCCTTTCCCGGCTTTTTCCTTTCAAGCGAGGTCTCTGCCATGCTTATTGGGCCCCCAACTTCTGGGCTTTGTACAACGCCATGGATAAAGCACTAACATTTTTTGGTACAGTATGCTGATCTGCTCTTTGGTGCCATGCATCAGTACAGCTTGGGGAATGATCTGTTGGAGAGCAGCTCTGGGGAAAGGACCTGGGGAGTCCTAGTGGACAGCAGGATTAACATGAGCCAGCAATGTGCCCTTCCGACCAGGAAAGCCAACAGCATCCTGAGATGCATCAGAGTGGCAAGAAGATTGAGGGAGGTTCTCCTGTCCCTCTGCTGTGCCCTGGTGAGGCCACATCAGGAGGACTGTGTCCAGTTCTGAGCTCCCTAGATCAAGAGGGACAGGGGTTTGGTGGAGAGGGTTCAGAAAAGTACAGAGATGAGTGGACTTAGAATGTCTCTCTTCTGAGGGAACACTGAGAGAATTTTTAGTCTTTTTGGTCTTAGGAAAAGAGAAGACTGAGGAGGCATTGCATAAATGCTTACAGATACTTAAAGGCTGGGTGTCAGGAGGATGGGGCTAGTGTTGTTTTACTGGTGCCCAGTGACAGTACAAGGGTAATAGACAAACTTATACGTAAGAAGTTTCATCTAAATGTGAGGAGGAACTTCTTTGTAAGAGTCATGGAGCAGTGGACCAGGCTGCCTAGAGAGGTGGTGGAATCTCCATCTCTGAAGACCTACTGAATGTGTTCCTGTGTGGCCTTCTCTAGGTGAACCTGCCTTGGCAGGGGGATTGAAATCAATCAGTCTTCTCAAAGATAGAAAGTACTTCTGAAGAGAGACAATTAAGTGTTTTGATGAGAAGCTCAACATGAGTTGGCAGTGTGCTGATGTAGGCCAGAAGTTGAATTCTAGGCTGCATCAAGAGGAGTGTGGCCAGCAGGGCAAGAGATGGTGTTCTGCCCCTTTTCTGCTGAGACCCCATCTCAAATACTGCATCTAGTTCTGGTGTCCCCATCATAAAAGAAAGACACAGCTGTTGAGCGAGTTCAGAGGAGGACCACAATAATGATTCATGGGCTGGACACCTCTGATACAAGGACAGTCTGAGGGAGCTGGGGTTGTTCAGCCTAGAGAGAAGATGACTGTAGTGGGGGACCCTACAGCTGCCTCCCAATACCTGAAGTGATCCTTCAGGAAGGCTGCAGAGGGACTTTTCTTAAGGGTGTTTATCAACAGGACAAGAGGGAATGGTTTTAAGCTGAGGAAAAGTAGATTCAGACTGGCTCTTAGGAAGAAGTTTATCAGTAAGAGGGTGGTGAGACTCTGGAATGGGCTGCTCAGGGAGGTTGTGGATGCCTCCTTCCTGGAGGTGCTCAAGGCTGGGTTGGATGAGGCATTGAGCAGCCAAGTCTAGTTGAGAAGTGTCCCTGGCTACATCAGGGAGGTTGGAGTAAACAATATCTAAGGTACTTCTAACCTAATCCATTATATGAAAATGAGAAACTTTAACCATGTACCTGGTTCAGCTACTTGGTTTGCTTTGTTACCACTTAACCAGTTCATGTTTTATGTTATGCTTTGGTTTTTTTAAGGTTTAAAGTGTAATCTGCTTGATCCCACACTAATTCCTAAAGCCTCAATGACAGGAGGGCTGGTTCAAGAATTTCAGCATACTGTCCTCCCTTCTGTGACTCCACTGGCAACATTAATCTGTACTTTCATATCTATATTGGTAAGAACAAAGAATATTTTTGGGGAATGTGATTTTGTTCCCCATAAGTTGTATTTAATGTGCACTTTGCATGACTTTTCATTCTAGGCCCACAAACAGGTTTTCTTTAAGACACAAAGTAGTAAAAACAATTACTGGGATGAATGTGGAATGAATCTTTTGTGCTGGCTTGAGGAACCTTCACATCTTTCTTGAAGCACAATAGTGCTTTCTTCAATTATGATTAAACTGAAGAATGGGTAGAAGATTGTTTAAAAGCAGTCTTGGATCAAAACCACCCTGCATGCTGAGCTAAAGTAACCTGTTGTGGTAGAAGGTAGTTGAATTAGCATGTGAGAGGAGAGATGGATGGAGTTGTAGGCAGTTTTATTGTGCTCCTAACAATAGGAGCTGCAGGGAAGTATGGTATGCTTCATGTGACAAGCAAAGAATGAAGGTTCAATAAGTAATTACCTGGGTACGCAGAGTCTATTTCATTCTAATGAGCCTTTAACTGGAAATTTTTGTTTCAGCATCTTCATGTAGTAACTTTTCATAAAATGACTGTAGTGGTTTACATGTGTGATGATTTGGGAGTTACCTGCTCCCCCACACAATGAATTCACCCAGACTAGACTCAGCTGGCTGGAAGTTAGGAATGAAGCTTAGCACAATATACAAACAGATATTTGCAATGTATTACAAATATTTACAACTATGTTCAGAAACACATGAGTGATAAGTAATACAGAAACACAATATCCCTCCCAGAAATCAGTCCTCATGAGGGGCTCCCAACCACCCTTCCACATTCTTTCCACCCCCCTCTTTTATCCCAGAATCTGCCTTAAGTGCAAGGTGATGTGGGAGGATCAGCAAGGTGGGGTTAGCAGCAGAATGATTAGTTGGGTTACACAGATCCTAGCAGAAGGGCAGAAGCCCAGGGAGAAGAACACAGACACCAACAGACTCTCTTATCCATGGTTGTGTTCTTGCTTTTATACATCTCAGCAAACCTGTGAGTGAAGTAGACATCACCATTGGTTTCTCTTCACAGCCTATAATCTAAATGTTCTCATTAAAATATTAGTTAGCCTCAAGCCAGCACAACATGCACAGACAGTTTATGCATGGCAAGTAATGGAGTTGGCTGTGATCTTTGAGTCTGTTTCCCCTCCTGTTACACTGATGAAGTCCTTAAGAAGGCTCTACTCATCCATCCAGATAGACATTTGTGCCTCACAAGCACAACCTGGATACTGTGGTATTGAGATTCAGAGAAATTGCATTGGACAATGGCTTGCCTTCAGGATTGCCAAACTTTTGACTAAGCCTTGTTTTTACCTGTTGTTTCTAGCCCTCTGTTTTCTGTCTTTGGTTTAAACCTCAAGGGCCCAGAGGCTTTCTGCAGTGCCTTGTTCTTTGTGCATTGAGCTCCTTCATGTTTGGCTGGCACGTGCATGAAAAAGCAATACTCCTCGCTGTTCTGCCCCTAAGGTGAGTGACTTTTGTACATAACAGCTGGCCAAGGGGAACCTGCAGGCACTTGCTGAGGAATCCCCAAAGAGGATTGCTTAATTTTCAGTGTCTTCCAGAAAGTGAGCATGGTTAGAGTGCCTTAAACTGTCAAGTTTTAGCACACTTCAAGTAAATTGGTTTCAGGCTGAATACAATGGAGCTGCCTTTGTAGTAGGGTGTGAGCAAGTTACTATACTATGTAGCAAAGTAGTGTGGTGTTAAACAGTATCTTTGATGTGCTAACACTTGGCTGTGTTCAGTTTTGTGTCCCTTACTACAAGAAGGGTACTGAGATGCTGGAGCAGGTTCAGAGAAGGGCAACAAAAGTGATTTGGAGAATAGGTCTGGTGGTGAGGAGTGGCTGAGGGAAGTGGGTTTGTTCAGCCTGCAGAGTCTGAGGGGAAGAACTTTTCATATTCTGACTCCCTAAAAAGAGGTGGTGAGGTGGGAGTTGGTCTCTTCTCCCTAGTACTAACTGATAGAAGAAGAGGAAATGGTCTCAAGTTGCCCTGTGGGAGGTTTAGGTTGGCTGCTAGAAGAAACTTCACTGAAAGGGTCCTCAAATACTGCAGTAGGCTCCCAAGGGAGGTGGTTGAATCCTCATCCTTGGAGGTCTTTAAAAGACACAGATTTGGTGCTGATGGACATAGTTTAGCATCATAGTGGTTGGACCTGCTGGTCTTAAAGGTCTTTTCCAACCAAAATGATTCTGTGATTGTACTTTAATATAGTTTTCATTGATAGAAACTTTAAGCAGAACTGTTAAGGAGTAGCTGATTCCCATTCACCAGCAGATTGGTGGTGAGACACTGGCACAGGTTGCCCGGGGAGGTTGTGGCTGCTCCCTCCCTGGAGGTGTTCAAGGCCAGGTTGGAGGAGACCTTGAGTGAGCTGTACTAGTGGGAAGTGTCCCTGCCTATGGCAGAGGGCTGCAACTAGATGACGCTTGAGGTCCCTTCCAGCCTTACCACTCTGTTCTTCAGTCTCTTATGAATTATGTAGTTTTGCTTAAAGTTTCTTCACTTCAAAACAGAAGCATAACATTCTTGTCATTTTTAGCTTGTTGTCTGTTCAGAGAGCAAAGGATGCTGACATCTATTTGATTCTAGCAACCACAGGGCACTTCTCACTTTTTCCATTGCTGTTCACACCACCAGGTAAGTTTTCTTTCTTTCTGTGCTTTCATTTTACTGCTTTGGGGTGGATTTGGTTTGGTTGGTTTTGTTTGTCACAGATGACAGGACAAGGGGCAATGGGTTTAAACTGGCAGAGGGGAGATTTAGAGTGGATGTTAAGAGGAAGTTCTTACAGTGAGGGTGGTGAGACACTGGTGCAGGTTGGCCAGGGAGGTTGTGGCTGCTCCCTCCCTGGAGGTGTTCAAGGGCAGATTGGATGAGGCCTTGAGTAACCTGTACTAGTGGGAGGTGTCCCTGCCCAGGGGGTTGGAACTAGATGATCCTTGAGGTCCCTTCCAACCTTACCATTCTATGATTCTACGACCTGTGGATTTGGGATTATTTTATGGTATGGAATAAGTTTAAAATTGCAGGATGCTCAATGTCAGCCTGCTTTCATAAATACAAACTCTCCAACCAGTGAAATGTTGGTTTTAAAAGCTGTAGAAGAACTGTAGGCTTTCAGTTCAGGTAGAGATGGGACATTGTCATAGTCATAGAATGGTAAGGTTGGAAGGGACCTCAAGGATCATCCAGTTCCAACCCCCTGCCATAGGCAGGGACACCTCCCACTAGTACAGCTTACTCAAGGCCTCATCCAATCTGACCTTGAACACCTCCAGGGAGGGAGCAACCACAACCTCCCTGGGCAACCTGTTCCAGTGCCTCACCACCCTCACTGTAAAGAACTTCCTCCTAACATCCAGTCTAAATCTCCCCTCTGCCAGTTCAAACCCATTGCCCCTTGTCCTGTCGTTGCAGGACCTTGTAAATAATCCTTCCCCAGCCTTCCTGTAGGCCCCCTTCAGATACTGGAAGGCTACTATCAGGTCTCCTGGAAGCCTTCTCTTCTCCAGGCTGCAGAGCCCCAACTCTCTCAGCCTGTCCTCATAGGAGAGCTGCTGCAGCCCTCTGATCATCTTTGTGGCCCTCCATAGCCCATTTTTGTTATCCCTCTTTCTGCCACAGCTCTAGAAACAACTTCTTGTCTTCAACACTTTCTTCATCCTTAAACAATGTGAAACAACCTAGCAGGTTGTTTTCCAACTGATTGCTGCTTCATTCTATCAGTAATGTGCCTAAACTAAAATTCCATGCAGTAGCTCAGTTAAATCAGTACATATAAGGATAGATAAGTTGTTATGACCAAAAGGTGCTCCTTTCTTTCTCCCTCTCCTCCCCTTTTTGCCTCACTTAAACCCTAGATCATCACAGCTGCAGCAGCACTTCCCTGTGATGATTGTCATCCTCTGGGACAGCTCAAATCCAGACACTGTCTTTTGGTCTGATGCTTCTGCTTATTTGCAACAGTGAAGCTGCCCTTGAGAAAGGAGACATTGCCTTTATTACTTAGCTTTTATCTATCACACCACCTACAACTAGAAAGCATTGATTTGGCTGTCACATTTATGCTTTAAGCTTCCCAGCCCAGTAATTTGCCGTTTATTTTTGTGATGGCAAAATCTTACTTGCAGTGCTATCATATTGTAACTATAATTAGTGAGTGCAGGGTATTTATGGATAACTAAGTGTATTGCAAATGCTTTAGTAAATATCTGTGTGTGTTTTTCTTTAGCTCTAAGACAGTGTTCTGCTTGGAGAGAAAAAAACAGGGAATGCAATTGTGACTAATGGGATTTAAAGAGGCTGAAATTTATATAGCAAAAGGTTTTAATGATTTTTTTTTAAAGCATATTGTGTTCCTCTTATTTCAGAATTTCCAATTAAAATACTGCTTATGCTGCTGTTTACTGTTTATAGCTTCTCTGCACTGAAATCTCTGTTCAGGTAATAAAAGAAACTTGTTCCCAACACTAAAACCAAACCTTTTTTTTTCTGTCACTTGCAACAGTGCTGTCATAAGGGGCAAACAGCACAGAAAACTCATGCTGGAGTATCCAGCTGAGGTGGTGTTAGTCATAAGATGCTGCTGCCTCTTCTCTTGGAGGCAAGGATTAAGTTAAGGTTATTACAGCATGTCTCTGTTGTGCTTGAGCTGTGCTAGCTGCACAGTTAGTCCCTGCAGGCTGTAACTCTCCACCTGCTCGATGCCCTGTTGAAGCACAAAGTTGTGATGCCTGTGAGGATTTAATTCAGTGCTGCAGCACTTGTTATGGTGAGTTACCTGCTACAGTGAGCTTGTTTGTTTCAGCAGTTGTAAACATTGCTCTGCTAAAGCAAGATCAGCTGGAGCAGATTCCATAGGACCACATACAAGCAGGTTTGGAATTTTTCCAGAGAAGGAGATTCCAAAATTCTCTCTGGACAGACTGTTCCAGTGCTGCCACCCTTACAGGAAAGAAGTTCTTCATGTTCGGATGGAACTTCCTGTGTTCAAATTTGTATTCCTGCCCCTTGTCTTATCACTGGGCACCACTGAGAAGAATCTGGCCCCATCTACTTGCTCCCCAACCTTTAGATAATTGATAAGCATGAGAAGATCCCTCTGACTTCTCCAGGCTTAACAGCCCCAGGACCCTCAGCATCTCCTCATCAGAAAGATGCTTCAGTCCCTTCAGCATCTTTGCTGGTCTCTCCAGTAGTTTCCTGACTCTTAAGCTGGAGAGTCCAGAACTGGACTCAAGATGTGGCATCACTAAGAGTAAAGGAGGGGGAGAACCTCCTTTGACCTGGTCATGCTTTTCCTTCCATCTCAAGAACTAGAGAGATGTTGTGATGGTTTGGGAGTTCCCTGCCCCCACCCCCACTTGGTAAAATCACTCAGACTAAACTCAGCCAGCTGGAAGTTAAGGACTGAAGCTCTATTTACAGCTCAGCACATTATACAAACAGAGATATACACAATAGACAGGAATAATTGCAGAAATATGTAAGTTAAAGGTAATACAGAAACACAATCCCCCTCCCAGAAATCAGAGTCCCCAGGAGTGGCTCCCAACCACCCTTTCACCCCCTTTCCACCCCTCTACCTTACCCCAGGGTTTGCCTTATGTGCAAGGTGAGTTTGGAGGATCAGCCAGGGGGGTTAGAAGCAGAGTGGTTAGTTGGGTTATTCAGCAGAAAGGAGAGGACCCACTGGCTCCCAGAGGGAGACTGAGAGACTCTGTGAGAGTAAGAGTGTCTTATCTATGTTTGTGTTCTTGTTCTTATACATCTCAGCAAGCCTGTGAGTGAAGTAGACCTCACCAGTGTTTTCTTTTCAGAGCCTATAATATAATTTTCTCCATTAAAATATTCCAATTAGCCTCAAACCAGCATAGTTATATAACTAAAAGCATCTGCAGAAGCTTAGTTCCTGTCTGGAGAATGAGCTTTTGCACAGTTTTTGTTCCTAACTTTCCAAACCAAGTGCTTCCAGAGGAGCATGAATTCCCCTGTAAGCTACTTGCAGTCAAACTCCCACCACTGCTGTCCTTTGCAAGAGACCCTGACTCAGTGCATTGTACAGAAAGCTTTGGTGAAGTGGGCAGAGGTTAAGGTCTGACATTCCCATCTTTGGATGCAGAACAGCTTTGGTACAAATGTGTGTATGGAGGCCTGAGTTCAGTTGTTCACTGAACTGATGTGAGGTGAAGCAGAGCAGCTGTTGAGATTTCTGCTTAGATTCAAAGTCATCCTGGGACAGCCACATGACAAGGAAGTTAGCTGTGCTCTGTTATTAAGCTCTCTGGGTTTTTTTTCCTACTGAAGCTCTATAAATTGTTGTTTAAAGCTATGTGAACTAATGGAATATCCTTTGGACTGGTGAAAAGTGGAATAGATGTTTTTAGATGTCATTTAAATGTTTGTATTCACTGTTATGCATTTTAACACTATTTTTTCACTTCCTCTGACAGGAGAGAGAGGCCTCTCCTTAACTGGCTTGAAACAATCTACCTCATCCAACTAGTGCCTTTGGAAATCTTCTGTGAGATGATATTCCCCCTGACTCCCTGGAAACAGCATTTTCCTTTTGTCCCTCTGTTGCTGACCTCTGTGTACTGTGCTCTGGGTGTCACCTATGCTTGGCTGAAACTCTACGTCTCAGTCTTGACTGAAAGAGTTTCTCCCAGACAAAAGGCTGCATAAAGCTGAAGTGTTGGGACCAGTCCCAGGTTCTCCCTTTTGAGGGGTTTATTTGGCACAGCAGGGGACATGAGCTCTTTATAGGGCACAAATTACTTGTACCATCACCATCAGGGGAAGTTTACTTCTAACACTTCTGTACCACCCAACAAGGATACCTCTGATCAGAAGCACTCATCCTAATACCATGGGGCACGATGAGATGCAACTTGCTATGGATAAACTGTGAAGCTTAATGAGGTCCACCTGCAGGAACACCTGCACAGCTTTCTCATTACTGTTTGTATTTGGATAAAACTCACTGTGGCAAATGACCAGGGATCATTGCAGTGTAGAAGAGAGCATTGCAACTGGGTTTTTTTGTGGAATGTGGAAATAAACTTGATGTTTTTG
Organism: Eubucco bourcierii; assembly: GCA_013396675.1. Lineage (NCBI taxonomy): Eukaryota > Metazoa > Chordata > Aves > Piciformes > Ramphastidae > Eubucco > Eubucco bourcierii. Next base: position 92,823 of record VWZE01019657.1, read on the forward strand.
TTTGGCAGTTCCTTGTTTCTTTTCAGCTTGTGTCTCTGTCTAGCTGGAAACTTGTCTCAAGGTGCTTTAACACCTCATTTTCAAGTTTTGTTAGTTCCTCAATATGACTGTGTCCCTTTCATCACATTTAAAGTTTCTCTGCATAGAGTCTATGAATGTTCTGATAATGACCAAACTGAGAGAGCTTCTGAAAGGAGGAATTTTTTTTAACCCCATTGGACATGCCTGGTAATGTGACAGGATAATCCTCTTCATTTGCAGTTCAAGTAAAACTTCACAACCCTGACAAAAGACCAAATGTTCATCTACTAACCTGAGGAAGAGGCTCCTGCCTCAGCTTTGCCATTTCTTGAAGTGTGTTGACAGCCCAACCTGCTCCTGTGTGGAAAAAAGATTAATAATGTTTTCTTTGGAAAGAGGTTGGGAAGTCTTTAGGATGTGTTCCAAAGCTGGGGTATGTTTTAAGGGTTAGTCAATCCTGGTGCTGTTGCAGCTGGAGAAGAGGAGGCTCCTCAGGGAGGACCTCATTGCTCTCTACAACTACCTAAAAGAAGGTTGGGGCTGGTGGGGGTTGGTCTCTTCTCCCAGGCAAGCAGTGACAGAAGAGGGGGACACAGACTCAAACTGCACCAGGACAGTTAGGATGTTAGGAAGAAGTTCTTCACAGAGAGAGTGATTGGTGTTGGAATGGGCTGCCCAGGGAGGTGGTGAAGTCACCATCCCTGGAGGTGTTTAAAAAGAGCCTGGCTGTGGCACTTGTTGCCAGGGTTTAGTTGGTTAATGTTGGGCCACAGGTTGGCCTTGATGATCTTGAAGGTCTTTTCCAACTTGATTGATTCTGTGAATTTATATTCATGATAAAAGAAAAAAGTAATACCACTTCAGGTCTTAGTCTTTATAATCTGTTGGCAGGAAGGGCTCTGTGATGGTTTGGGAGTTCCCTGCTCCCCCACACTTTGTAAAATCACCCACCTGAGACTCAGCCAGCTGGAAGTTAAGGACTGAAGCTCTACTTACAGCTTAGCACAATGTACAAGCAGATAAAGACACGAGACATGAATATTTACAGAAATATGTAAGTTAAAGGTTATACAGAAACACAATCCCCCTCCCAGAAATCAGAGTTCCCAGGAGGGGCTCCCAACCATCCTTCCACTTTCTTCCCACCCCTCTACCTTACCCCAGGGTTTAGCTTACAAGAAGAGTTTGGAGGATGGGCCAGAGGGGTTACAAGCAGAGTGGTTAGTTAGGTTAGCAGAGGGGCCAGCAGACCAAAAGCCAGAAAGACAGAGACTCTCTGAGTGTCTTACCTATGTCTGTGTTCTTGTTCTTACAGATCTCAGCAAGCCTGTGAGTGAAGCAGACATCACCACTGTTTCCTTTTCACAGCCTATGTATATTTTTTTTTCCATTAAAATATTCCAATTAGCTTCAAACCGGCACAGGCTCGGGGAAAAAAAAAAAAAGAGAGAGAGAATTTAGTTTAATTGTAGGCTTTAATTAGCCGCCTAATTTAATTACAGGCCGGAATTTCACAGGCAAAGGGGCCGAGCAGCGGGTACTCGTACCCCAGCCCCAGTAAAGCTGGCACCGTTTGGCGGGGCGGATTTGCGCGCTGGCCGTTGGGAGGGGGCCTTTTTTTTTTCGCTAAAAAAAGCGAGGTTTGCGTTTTAAAAGCTGTTTGTGTTCGTTGGT
>VWZE01019659.1:4069-14938 GCA_013396675.1 Eubucco bourcierii
TTTTTTTTTTTTTTCTTTCTTTCCTGCCTGGCTTTGAGATTAGATTTTGCAAGGGCCTGACCGTCTGTTTGTTTATTCTGAAGTCTGTAAAGCATTTAGGCTCTGTGTAAGCAGAATAGAAGGATGTGGAAAGATATGTGTGTTTTTGGATGTAAACCTTAACCAAGCTGCTTGCCTCTACCACATTGATGGCTTCTTCTGCTTCAGAAGTGAACAGTGCATTGAGTGCTCCACATGGATTTGTTCTTGTGCCTGCAGGTTGGGTTCAGAGGTGGTTGTTGCCACTTTCAGATGTACACAAACCCAGATTTGCCCCAGTGGTGGTGTAAGCCATGAAGTTGTGCTTCAGCTCTGACCTGTGTCCAGGTTTGCCTTCACAGTGACTCATTTTGAGAGGTAAGTGGCTGTGAGCTTTATGCAGTGTGTTGATGATGTCCAGGCAGGAGCAAGCAGTCCAGCTGCAGCAGTGTTTGATTCCCTGCTGCTTGCTGCAGTTCAAGGCTGTAGGTTTTGTGCAAACACAGCCCAAGTCAGAGTGGTTTGCTGAAGCATTGCTGGCAAGCAGGCTTTCACCTCACAAACTCCCACACTAACAAGTTCTCAGGGAAGCATAATTCAGCTCCAGCAGCTGCAGTTGTGCCTGTGTGGGGACTGTTTGTGTACTTGTTGACATCTTTCATCTGCAGAGAGCAAGCAGTGCTCCAGAGAGAGGTGGTTAAGGCTGACCTGCCTGAATTACCTGGCTGGCAGCACTGAGCACAACCCTGCTTTGGGGCTTCTGTGATCAAAGCAAAGCTTTCTGCTGCTCACTTACTTGCTCCTGAAAGAAGCAAGCCAGAGGGAGGAAAGGCTGTCTGTGTCCACACACATCAAAGCCCAAAGAGGGGCTTTCATGTTTGTCTGAGCTCCTGTGTTGCCCCCAAAGCCACTCTGCAGGGTCAGCTAAGAGGAGCTCTTTGTCATGCCTCAGAGCTGAGGGATGAACACTGCTGGCAGAAAGAGCACTTAAGTGCACCTCCTGCAGCCCTTACTGGCACCCTGAGTCCCTCTGTGGCCTGCTGCACCACTGCTTCTGCCAGAGACAGCAGTTCACAGCATCACAGAATCAGAGGCTTAGTGGAGTCAGAGGCTCAGAGGAATCAGAGGCACAGTCAGGGTTGGAAGGGGCCACAAGAAGCATCCAGTCCCAACCTCCCTGCCATGCCCAGGGACACCTCACATTAGATCAGGCTGTCCACAGCCTCATCCAGCCTGACCTTAAACCTGGGGAGGGACTATTGCCAAGGGCTTGCAATGACAGGACAAGGGGAATGGGTTTGAAGTGGCAGAGGGGAGATTTAGACTGGATGTTAGGAGGAAGTTGTTTGCAGTGAGGGTGGTGAGACACTGGCACAGGTTGAGGGTGGTGAGACACTGGCACAGGCTGCCCAGGGAGGTTGTGGCTGCTCCCTCCCTGGAGGTGTTCAAGACCAGGCTGGATGAGGCCTTGAGTGCCCTGTGCTAGTGGGAGGTGTCCCTGCCTATGGCAGGGGGTTGGAACTGGCTGATCCTTGAGGTCCTTTCCAGCCTTACCATTCTGTAATTCTATAAACACCTCCAGGGATGAGGCTTCCACCACCTCCCTGGCCAACCCCTGCCAGGCTCTCACCACCCTCATGCTCGACAACTTCTTCCTCACATCCAGGCTGACTCTCCCCATTTCCAGCTCTGTTCCATCCCCCCCAGTCCTATCACTCCCTGACACCCTCAAAAGTCCCTCCCCATCTTTCTTGTAGCCCCCTTCAGATCCTGCAAGGCCACCAGAAGGTCACCTGGGAGCCTTCTCCTCTGCAGCCTGCACAGCCCCAACTGCCTCAGTCTCTGCTCACAGCAGAGCAGCTCCAGCCCTCTGCTCATCCTCCTGGCCCTGCTCTGGACATGTTCCAGCACAGTTGCTTCAGCTGATCCTAAGGAAGAAAAATGCTGTCTAAAGCTTAATTAGGTATTCTCTCTGATTCCAGGAAATAAGGGTTCTAGCCACTGGGAAAGCAAAGGAGAAAATTCAGTGTTAATACAGGTCAGATTTTCCTCTGTCATGTCCTTAAGTGAGTGGCAGGAGAGAGGAGGAAGCATTCTCAGCCATGAACCTTTGGGCTGTCCATTACAATCATCTTTTTTTTTTTCTTCTTCCTCTTGGTGCTTCAGGCTGTTCATTCTTGCTGGGTACTTGGAGTGGCTGAAGGAGACTGAGGGCAAGGTGAAGCTCTTTACCTATGCAGATGATGGAGGGGCTGGAGCACTGTCTGATGAGGAGAGGCTGAGGGATATATTCCCTTTCCTTACTGCATGCCTGCTGGCTGTTTGCCAGGGGCACCAAGGGGAAGAGCAGAGTCCTGCACCTGGGGAGGAAGAATAAACTGCAGCAGCACAGGCTGGGAGGTGACTGCTGGAGAGCAGCCCTGGGGAGAGGGACCTGGGAGTGCTGGGGGGCACCAAGTGCTGCATGGCACAGTAATGTGCCCTGGTGGGCAAGAAGGCCAATGAGGGCCTGGGGGGCATTCAGAAGAGTGTGCCCAGCAGAGCCAGGGAGGTTCTTCTCTCCCTCTACTCTGCCCCAGTGAGACCTCACCTGGAATATTGCATCCAGGTCCGGGCTCCCCAGCTCAGGAGGGACAGGGATCTGCTGCAGAGAGTCCAGCAAAGGGCTCCAAGGATGCTGCAGGGACTGGAGCACTGCCTGAGGAGGAGAGGCTGAGAGCCCTGGGGCTGCTTAGGCTGCAGAGGAGAAGGCTGAGAGGGGATCTGAGCAATGTCTGTCAAGAGCTGAGGGCTGGGGGGCAGGAAGGAAGGGACAGGGACAGGCTCTGCTCACCTGTGCCCTGCCATAGGACAAGGGCAAGGGATGGAAAGTGCAGCACAGGAGGTTCCAGCTCAGCCTGAGCAAGAACTTGTTGAGTGTGAGGGTGCCAGAGCCCTGGCACAGGCTGCCCAGAGAGGTTGTGGAGTCTCCTTCTCTGGAGCCTTTGCAGCCCTGTCTGGATGTGTCCCTGTGTGCCCTGTGCTGGATTCTCTGCTCCTGCTCTGGCAGGAGGGTTGGACTGGAAGATCTCCAGAGGTTGCTTCCATTCCCTGCCATCTGTGATCTCTGCACTCACTGACTGTAGGTTGTCCTAAGGTGTCCCTGCACCTTCTCTTCTCCAGGCTGAACACTCCCAGTTCTGGTCTCCCATGCATCCTGTGCCTCAACTCTGTGACCTTCCCTTGGTCTGGCCTCAGCTTATGAATTTCTGTTATTTGGAATATGAGAATTTGCTGCATACCCCAGATACAGTCAAACCAGAGCTGAGCAGAGAAGAATCAAACACTTCTCTTAGCCCTGCTGCCTAGAATCCTGTTCATTCAGCCCAGTGTGCACTTGGCCTTCTCTGCCTCAAGTCCTCTTGCTGACTCCTCCTCAGTTTGCAGTCCCCTGCAGGTGATTCATAGAATCATAGCATGGGAAGGTTGGAAGGGACCTCAAAGATCATCCAGTTCCAACCCCTTGACACCTCCCACTAGTACAGGTCAGTCAAGGGCTTGGCCTTGAACACCTGCAGGGAGGTTGTGGAGCACAGAAGACCTGCAGGGAGGTTGTGGAGCACAGAAGACCTGCAGGGAGGTTGTGGAGCACAGAAGACCTGCAGGGAGGTTGTGGAGCACAGAAGCACCCAACGTGATCAAAGATCACGTTGGGTGCTTCTGTGCTCCACAACCTCCCTGGGCAACCTGTGCCAGTGTCTCACTGCAGAGCTGTACCCCAGCAGGCAGCCCACAGCCTGCAAGTGGTTATTCCCTCTCAGATGCCAGGCTGGTGGTCCTCACAAAGTTCCTTTTGTCCATCTGATCCCAGTCCCTCAGGGCAGCAGACTCTTGACTGCCTCCTGCATAATCCATGAACTTGCTACCAGTGTGTTCCTCTCTGCTGCTAGTGGCACCTTGAGTGGCACCACTGCTAACACCAGCTGGGCTTTGTTGTGGTTAGTACAACCCTTCCAGTCTGGCCACACATGTTTTCATGGCAGCAGTGCCCCTGAGCTGCTGAGGTTGGTGACCTCTGGGATTGGCAGGCTTGGAGCTGTACTCCAACCGAGCAGCCTGGCTTGGAGTTTCTGTAGGCTTAGAGGCATCTCTGTGGAGCTGGATGTGGATTTTCTTCTCTCTATTGAGGAGGGAAGCCCTGTGGTGACAGAAAGAAGGCCTTGGACAGCCAGGGAATGGGAGTGGGGGGGTGATAGCCCTTTCTAATGAGGCAGCAGAGTTTGAAGGACCAGATGAGAGCCTTGAGAGAAGGTGCTGAGGAAGAGTCCCATCAAATCCGAGATGCACTGCAGGTCTGTGAGCTGTTAACACATTTCCTGTCCCACAGGTGTCTTATTTCCTGAGGTGCAAGATGTCTGCCCCAAGGCTGCTGTCTAACAGAACCTCCCAGCAGGCTTTGTCTAACTCTGATTACACCTGGGAGTATGAGTACTACGAGTATGGACCAGTGTCATTTGAAGGCTTGAAAGCTCATAAATGTAAGTTCAGTGGAGAGAGGCTTCTCCTGCAGCTGATCTTCCCCATTTTGATGTTCTTTCTCCTCATTTGTGAATGATTATTGTCAAAAAACATCTCTCTCCTTTTTTTTTTTTTTCATTCTCAGCAGTGGGAGATAATATTCCAGCAGATAATAGCAATGGGTTATTATTCTGTGTCTCTGCTTTTCTTCTGCATGAGGGAAGCCTGGAAGAGGCTGCCCAGGGGGGTTGTGGAGTCTCCCTCTGTGGAGCTATTGCAGAGCTGCCTGGATGTGTTCTGTGTGATCTGCTCTGGGTGATGCTGCTGTGGCAGGGGGGTTGGACTGGAGGAGCTTTGGAGGTCCCTTCCAGCCCCTGGCACTCTGTGGTTCTGTGATTTCTTGGCTATAGTACTGACAGAACTGACTATCAGAAACAGCTTGTAACAGCAAATGCAGCCACTGCTGTTTCTGGTGACAGCCTGGTGTGGTCCATGCTGGCTGAACAGACCTTGGATTGCCATGGAAGGGGTTGCCATGCTGAGTGCCATGCTTGGCTTTGCCCTCTGGTTGTGCTGTTTGCAGAGCAAGAGGGTTCTGGAGTAGAGCATGGGACAGAAGCTGTGCTGGGTTGAAGGTTGGACTTGGATGATCTTGAAAGTCTCTTCCAACCAAATTGATTCTGTGATTGAACTTTACCTTAGAATCATAGACACAAGCAGGTTGGCAGAGAGCTCCAAGCTCCCCCAGCCCAACCTCTCACCCAGCCCTACCCAATCACCCAGACCATGGCACCAAGTGCCCCATCCAGGCTGTTCTTCAACACCCCCAGGGATGGGCACTCCACCACCTCCCTGGGCAGCCCATTCCAATGCCAATCACTCTCTCTGCCAACAACTTCCTCCTAACATCCAGCCTGAACCTGCCCTGGCACAGCTTGAGGCTGTGGCCTCTGCTTCTGTCCCTGGCTGCCTGGCAGCAGAGCCCAACCCCAGCTGCCCACAACCTCCCTTCAGGGAGCTGCAGAGAGCAATGAGCTCTGCCCTGAGCCTCCTCTTCTGCAGGCTGCACACCCCCAGCTCCCTCAGCCTCTCCTCACAGGGCTGTGCTCCAGGCCCCTCCCCAGCCTTGCTGCCCTTCTCTGGGCACCTTCCAGCACCTCAACATCTCTCTTGAACTGAGGGGCCCAGACCTGGACCCAGCACTCAAGGTGTGGCCTGAGCAGTGCTGAGCACAGGGGCACAAGAACCTCCCTGCTCCTGCTGCCCACACTGCTCCTGAGCCAGGCCAGGATGCCATTGGCTCTGCTGCCCACCTGGGCACACTGCTGCCTCCTCTTCAGCTCCTCTCTCCTAGCACCCCCAGGTCCCTCTCTGCCTGGCTGCTCTCAGCCACTCTGTCCCCAGCCTGTAGCACTGCTTGGGGTTGTTGTGGCCAAAGTGTAGAACCCTGCACTGAGCCTTGTGGCTGGAGAGGGCTGTGGGCACAGCTGCTTCTGTCTGACCTTTCTTTCCCTCAGATGGGTACAAAATTTTGCACTGATGCTTTTTTTCTTTCAAATTTCATAATTAAGATTTCCTCTCATTTTATGTTGTGGCTATTCCTGGTTTTTCATCTGCTGAAGGAGCTTCCACCCTCTGGCAATGGTTTTCTAGTTCACAAAGGGTTTTTTTCTCAGTACTTCCATCACTTAAATCTGTGCTGTTTTTAGTTAGGATTTTAAAGTAGCTTTTACTTAAATAGATGAAGTCACAGAAACACAGAATGGGCTGGGTTGGAAGGGACCTCCAGAGCTCATCCAGCCCAACCCCTCTGCACTCAGCAGGGACATCCTCCACTAGAGCAGGTTGCCCACAGCCCTCTCCAGCCTCACCTTGAGTATCTCCAGCCATGGGCACACAACCACCTCCCTGGGCAACCTGTGGCAGTGTTCCAGCAGCCTCCTGGTGCAGAACCTGTTCCTAACCTCCAATCTCAAGCTGCTCTGCTCTGGTTTGCAGCCATTGCCCTGCTCCTGTCCCTGCAGCCCTTTGCACACAGTCTCTCTGCAGCCTTCTTGCAGCCCCTTCAGGCACTGGCAGGCTGCTGTTAGGTCCCCCCTGGAGTTTTCTTAGGAGCTGTTGTGGCTTAGTCAACCAAACCCAGGGTGCATCTTGAGCCATTGAACACAGACTGCTTGCAGAATGGTTCTGGAAGTCATGGAATTAGAGCAGAAAGGAGCATTGCAGACCCATCCCATCATGGAAACCTGTCCTCAAACCTCCCTCTAGTTATTTTACAAGAGATTTTGAGATGGGAGAGGTGTGGCAGAGGGAAGGTGGAAGAGACATTGCAGCAGGAGGCTTGAAACTTAACCTCCTTAGCTTGCCAGATAAAAAAAAAAAAAAAAAAGAGATTAAGGACTGCCTTGATTGTGATAAATGATTCTCCCAGGCAGAAAAGCTGAAGGTGCAGCAGGCACTTGGATGTTGCAGAGACACAGCAAATGGTTGGAGCTGATTTGCAGTTTCCAGAGCTGCCTTTTAGTGTGGCAGACACTCGACAGCAGGAGTGTGATTAAGTGTGAGGGGCAAGCATCAGGCAGGAGGGCTGAGGCTTTGTTTTTAAGGTCTCTTAAGTCCTGTGGGAGATTTGAACAGGCCAAAGGTCTCACATAAAGTTAGGGCCAGTGAGGATCTTTGAGGTTCAGTTGTGCAATGAGAGTTGAAGGGTAGATAGGATACAGCTCTTGATGTTTCTGTTTATTTTTTTTCACTTCCATGGGAAGTTTTGAGTGTTTGGATAAAGAAAGTGAAGTGACAGGTGAAAAAGTAGCTGTGTCCTGTGAATCCTGGACCAGGTCCTGTTTTGAGTTGGTGCTCAGGAACTTTGGGCCATACTTACCAAAGGATTATTGCCTGTGAGTGTGTTTGTCCTAATTGGACCTCTCTTAAGTTTTTCATAGAATGGGAAGGTTGGAAGGGACCTCAAGGATCAGCCAGTTCCAACCCCCTGCCATAGGCAGGGACACCTCCCACTAGCACAGGGCACTCAAGGCCTCCTCCAACCTGGCCTTGAACACCTCCAGGGAGGGTGTGGAGCACAGAAGCACCCAACGTGATCTTTGATCACGTTGGGTGCTTCTGTGCTCCACAACCTCCCTGGGCAGCCTGTGCCAGTGTCTCACCACCCTCCCTGCAAAGAACAGAACAAACCTCATCATCCTTTCCTCTTTGCCACTCAGGAACAAGTTGCAAAATGCCTTTTTGGGGCTTGCAGTCGTGCAGGGGCAGTGCTGATCCTCCTCTTTTCTCTCCCACCAGACTCCATCGTGATCGGATTTTGGGTTGGCCTGGCGGTTTTTGTCGTCTTCATGTTTTTTGTCCTCACCCTGCTGACCAAGACAGGAGCACCACATCAAGAGTGAGTCTGAAAACCTGCAGCAGCAAATCCAGCCCTGCTGAGCAGCACATCTGGCCTTGCAGCAGGCCCTCAAACATAAGCAGGGGCAAGCATTGGCCGAGCCACCAGCTTGCTCTGGTCTGTTCTTAGGAGAGGGTGCAGCCTGTTCTTGCTTCATGTGACCTTTCTTCCAAGCTCTTCTAGGAGACCACTTCTGTAGAACTGTTCTTACAGGCTCACAGGATGTTAAGGGGTTGGAAAGGACCTCTGGAGATCTTCCAGTCCAACTCTCCTGCCAGAGCAGGAGCAGTTTGCATCCATTGCTCCTTGGCTTCTTGCTGTGCACCACCCACAAGAGCTTGGCCCCCTCCACTTGACCCCCAGCCCTCAGAGATTGGCACACATTGCTCAGATCCCCTCTCAGCCTTCTCCTCTCCAGACTAAGCAGCCCCAGGGCTCTCAGGCTCTCTGCACAGGGGAGATGCTCAAGTCCCCCACTCACCTTCCTGGCTCTCTGCTGGACTCTTTTGTCCAGTTTGGGGCTCCCCAGTTGAGGAGAGACAGAGACCTGCTGGAGAGAGTCCAGCAGAGAGCCACGAGGGTGAGTGGGGGACTTGAGCATCTCCCCTGTGCAGAGAGCCTGAGAGCCCTGGGGCTGCTTAGTCTGGAGAGGAGAAGGCTGAGAGGGGATCTGAGCAATGTGTGCCAATCTCTGAGGGCTGGGGGTCAAGTGGAGGGGGCCAAGCTCTTGTGGGTGGTGCACAGCAAGAAGCCAAGGAGCAATGGATGCAAACTGGGACAGAGAAGGTTTCAGCTGCACAGGAGGAGAAACTTCTTGAGAGTGAGGGTGCCAGAGCCCTGGAGCAGGCTGCCCAGAGAGGTTGTGGAGTCTCCTTCTCTGGAGCCTTTCCAACCCCTCCTGGCTGCATTCCTGTGTGGACTGCCCTGGGTGATGCTGCCCTTGCAAGGGGCTTGGACTGGCTGAGCTCTGGAGGTGCCTTCCAACTTCTAAAGCTGTGTGATTCTGTGACAGACAGCTCATGTACTGCAGTTCTGTAGTGCTGAGCACAGCAAAGCATATAAAATAGAAATCCATCATCTGGGCTGCCACAGAAGCTCATTAAGCCAAAGGTTCACACAACCCCCAACTGCAGTCCTGGGTGCAGTTGTGGAGCCCCCAGCACAGGAAGGACATGGAAGTGTTGGAGCCAGTCCAGAGGAGGCCACCAAGATGCTGAGAGGGCTGCAGCAGCTGTGCTGTGAGGACAGGCTGAGAGAGTTGGGGCTCTGCAGCCTGGAGAGGAGAAGGCTGCCAGGAGAGCTTGGAGTGGCCTTGCAGGATCTGAAGGGGGCTCCAGGAAGGCTGGGGAGGGACTATTGCCAAGGGCTTGGAATGACAGGACAAGGGGAATGGGTTTGAAGTGGCAGAGGGGAGATTTAGACTGGATGTCAGGAGGAAGTTGTTTGCAGTGAGGGTGGTGAGGCACTGGCACAGGTTGCCCAAGGAGGTTGTGGCTGCTCCCTCCCTGGAGGTGTTCAAGGCCAGGTTGGAGGAGGCCTTGAGTGAGCTGTGCTAGTGGGAGGTGTCCCTGCCTATGACAGGGGGTTGGAACTAGATGATCCTTGAGGTCCCTTCCAACCTTACCATTCTGTGATTCTGTGAAATGGGTAGAAATGGGGAGAGTCAGCCTGGATGTTAGGGAGAAGTTGTTGAGCATGAGGGTGGTGAGAGCCTGGCAGGGGTTGTGCAGGGAGGTGGTGGAAGCCTCATCCCTGGAGGTGTTAAAGGCCAGGCTGGGTGAGGCTGTGGCCAGGCTGATCTCGTGTGAGGTGTCCCTGGGCATGGCAGGGGGGTTGGAACTGGCTGATCCTTGTGGTCCCTTCCAGCCCTGACAACTCTGTGACTCTTCTCTCCCCCACAGGATAAAAGCTGCTCAACCTTCCTGAGAGGAGAGAGGAAGGGAAAAGGCAAGCAGCTGACTTTTCAGCCAAATGTATGGGTATGAAATACAAAGACACTTTCTGGTGCTCCTCCTGGGCCTTTCTAGCTTCTGGGGCTCTCTAACTCCATGGGTTTCAAAGCAGCTGGGCTCAAACAGCCACAGCAGTGCTGCCTGTGGTCTTAGTTTGCTGCATCTTCTGTCCTTACACCTGAGTGAATTCTCCATGACTCATGGTTCATTACTGGGCTGTCTTGCAGCCCTCCTTTAGAACTGGATGTGAAAGGGATTCCTGGGTCCTGGGAGAAAGGCAGCTTGGTTGATGGATGTGTGTCTAACTGCAGGGAGTCAATTTGGCTGTTCTTTAAAGTACCATTAAGGTGAGAGATAAGTGTAACTGTGTTCAGAGGGGTGAATCCACAGCAGGTTCTGCCAGCAGGTTGCTTTTCTTGCCTCACACTAAAGGACTATGATAGCATCTTCAGGACATATGGAACTGGCTGCATTATCACAGCAGGAATCATAGAATCACAGAATGGTAAGGTTGGAAGGGACCTCAAGGATCAGCCAGTTCCAACCCCCTGCCATAGGCAGGGACACCTCCCACTAGCACAGCTCACTCAAGGCCTCCTCCAACCTGGACTTCAACACCTCCAAGGAGGCTGTGGTGCACAGAAGCACCCAACATGATCAAAGATCACTGCAGACTGAGCTTGGAGGTTTGTTGATGAGAGCAAACTGGGAGGCTTGGCTGAGGCAGCTGCAGGCTGTGAGGCCATGCAGGGAGACTGGGCCAGGCTGAGAGCTGGGCAGGGAGGAACCAAAGGAGGTTCAGCAAGGACAAGTGCAGAGGCCTGCACCTGGGGAGGAAGAACAAACTGCAGCAGCACAGGCTGGGAGGTGACTGCTGGAGAGCAGCCCTGGGGAGAGGGACCTGGGAGTGCTGGGGGAGAACATCCATGGGCAGCAATGTGCCCTGGTGGGCAAGAGGGCAATGGGGGCCTGGGGGGCATTCAGCAGAGTGTGTCCAGCAGA
>VWZE01019660.1:0-19121 GCA_013396675.1 Eubucco bourcierii
TCAGTGCCCAGGAGGCTCAGTGCCCAGCTCAGTGCCCCTGTACAGGGAGCCTGCACGTGAGCCATGTGCAGCCCTGGCAGGCTCCCTCACAGCCTGCCCTGGCACCTCTGCTGCCAGGCCCAGGCAGGCTCAGGGGTTCTCAGCTCCCCTGGAGCTGTCATTCACATTGCCCTCAGCACCAGCAGTGCCTGCATGCAGTGAGGCTGCCGAGGAGCAACCTCCCTTCTGCCCCCTCCCCTGGGCCATGTGCACCGCTGGGCTCTGCTGAGACCTCCTGCCAGGTAAATGCAGATGAGCAGGCCCAGGACAATGCAGCACCTGGATCCAGTCCTCCTGGAGGACCTTTTTGTCACATAGAAACTGGGGAGAGAGAATTCTGAGCTGGTGCTTGGTGCATCCTTACCTTGATGCTCTGGCACTGCCCAGCCACCAGGCAGGGAGGCCTCGTCGGTGCCCCATGCCCAAGAGAGGAGCCACACTGTGCCCCTCCTGGGCTCTTCACTTTACCTCCATATCTTTGTTGGACCTTCATGGCTGCCCTCAGTGAGACCCACACTCAGCTCTTCTCTCTCCCATGAACCTGTCTAGCAGGCACTTGCCCAGCAGAGCTCCATGCTGCCACAAGACCGACCCTGTCCCATCTGCACTACAGAGGGCAGGCACAATGCCAGGACTGCAGCATGCAGAGTCCTCCCCTGCAGACCACCTGTGGGTTGACAACTGCACAGCCCCAAGCAGGCAGCCCCTGGAGCACCTTCCCAGGAGAAGCTGAGGAGAGCTGAGGAGAAGCCCCAGGGGAGCTCAGATCCACCACACCTCCTAGCAGGGCTAAGCTGGTCCCAAGGCCCTGGTGGCACCACAGATTCCCCATGTCCTGCCCAGGGAGTGCTGCTGTCCCCTCACGTGGGGACAAGGAGCAGGTTGGGCAACAAGTGTCTCACATAATTTGCTGTTGGCCAGGACCCCTCCAGTCTCTGTCAGAGACTCCTGTGAGACAGAGGCACTCTGTGTCGAGAAGCTTTGTGCTTAATTTAAGTTGTAAGTCTTGGCTTCTGCACACACTTATTTAAAGCCAAACTGGAGAAGTTCCACTGAAATTTTGCTCCAGGTTCAGTGTTTGCAGCACCATGGGCTCCTCAGCTTCAAAGCCAAGGTTTGCAAGCCACTGCTGTCATCCTTACACAAACAGTGCACTGCAGCCCCTGCCCAGCTCCTGACTGCCAGCAGCAGAACTGCAGCGAGAGCATCACAGGCAGCAGAGGTTCCCTGGGACCCTGGCAAGGCATCGAATGGAGAAGTCCAGCAGCTGATGGTGCCTGGGTCAAGTTCCAGCAGCAAATCCCATGTGGAAAAGCTGTCAGCTCCTTGGCAGTGGACATGCAGCCTCAGACAGGCCCATGGTAACCTTTCCTGCAGGAAGGCAGCTGGCAACACCTGGCACTGCAGGGTGGGCAGTGCAGGCTCTGGGCCACTCGGAGACTTGTGCAGCCATCCTGTGCCTGGCTGCTGGCTGCTTTCTCCCCAGGGGCTTGTACCAGCAGTGAGGAGCAGCCTGTGCCTCGCAGAGCTGCTGGAGTAGCTCAAACCCATCCCCACTCTCATCTTCCTCAGGACCCCTCCTGCCCTTCCAGTACCCACAAGGTAGGTGAGGGCAGAAGGTTTATGCAGAGAAAGGCAGGTGGGGTCTGGTCCTGCCACACGTTATGACTGCTCTGGTGTTTAAGAGCTGATCCTCTGTTGCACCCCAGTGCCCTTGACATTTCCCTGCCTTCGTGGAACAAAAGGCTTTAGTGATTCAGATCTGGGCTCCTTCAGCCCAAGCTCTTCCCAGACGCCACACTGAGCCAGCTGCTGTGGCCAAGGGAGCTGCTGCAAGTTACCAGCATGCAGGAGGAGCAGCTCACCTGATACTGGCATCTTCTGGAAGGACAATACCCCAGGAACCCTTTGTGACACAGCTCCAAGCACTTGAGCTGCTCACAGAGCATTAGGGGTTGGAACAGACCTCAGAAGATCATCAGGTTCAACCTCCCTGCCAGAGCAGGATCACCCAGGGCAGGTCACAGGAACACATCCAGGAGGGTTTGGGTGTCTCCAGAGAAGGAGACTCCACAGCCTCTTGGGGCAGCCTGCCAAGTGCAAGTGCTGCATGCACCCTGCTGCCGTGTGTAGGCCAGACCCAGAGGCAGCACCACCAGGCAGTTGTTCCTGGTGGGTCTCAGTTTAAGTCACACCTCTGGAGACTTCCAGACCCCCTCTGCAGATTTCTGCCCTCTGCATGTGTCCTTCAGAGAGCAGGGGACTGCACAAGAGCTGCTCCTGGGCATTTGTTGCTCAGAGGCAAACTTCTTTCACTGGTGGCATTTCAAATCACTTCAGCTTCCATCTGCACACCTTTGGAACCTATGGGAGCTCTGCAGGGGCAAGCAATGGCTCAGGTGGGCATCCAGAGCCTTTGAGTCATGAAGTTCCTCAGACTGCTCCATCTACACCCGAATACAGAGCTTCCATCACCCACTCACCCTGTTCTGCCATCTCCATGAAGAGGTAAATCCCAGCCCAGAGCAGTGGGTGGGTTGTAAACTGAAAAACAGAGTGAAAATCAGAGGAAAGTCCCTTCAAAATCCTCTACCTGCCCTCTGTTCATCAGTACATCTTCCATCCCCCAAAGCTCTTTATTAAACATCCTTTGTTTTTCCCTTCCTCCCCCCAAAGATGGAGGCTCTCAGACTCTGGGACCATAGGACAGCAACTGGGATCAGCAAGAACCAGCTCTGACACATGCAAAACATTGAGAGACAAAAGTGCTCACATCTGCTTTCCAAAGCACCCATCCATGCCCCCTCTCACCTCAGGGGGCTTTGGGGACATGATTTTGTCACTGACACCACTGGAGCTGTGCAGCCGATGGGTGACAATCAGGAATCAAACCTGAGGAGGGAACATCCAGCATGAACCCCTCTGTGGCACAGACCAGCTTCATGTCAGGCTCCAAGCACCCTCCTCAGAGGGCAAAGGAAAGGTCTGCAATGTGCTGGTGCTCAGGTCCTGAACTGATGCCCTCCCAGCTGCATGCTCTGACCCAGGACACAGACACAGGGGTGGTGCTTCCAGTTCCTCAGTCATGCAGAGCCCAACTGGTGCCACTGGAGCAAAACTCTGAGTAATTTCCAGCCTGGGTAACCCACCCCCAGGGCTGATGACAGCAGTGCAACCAGACTGGGGAAGTCCCACGTCAGGAAGCTATGAATGACACACTCCTGGAGGTGGCCTCTGTGCTGACTTCAGGCTGGAGCTGGTGCACAGGCAGATTCTCTGCCTCCCCAGGAAGGCTGTCCATGGGCTGGTGTCCATGGGGAGGTGCAGGAGGCAAACCTGGGCTTAGATCCAGCCCCTTGTACACACAGCTGTGGTTTGGGTCCTTAATATTGACAGCCTCAGCAGACCAGGAACCACAGCTTGTTCTGAGCCAAGGAGACAGCTGAGGGAGACACTGCTGGGACCAGGCAGCCCTTTCCAGCTCTGCTCCCCAGGCACCAGCTGGGCAGCAGGAAATGCAGCAGCAAAGTCTGTGCTGGTCCTTACAGGATAAAACCTGACTGGCTCAAGGACAGGAAGCCCTCAAGGCTTAAGGCCTCCCATTGCCCTCCTTTTCTGCTCACAACACCCCAGGTTGTGCTGGTGAAACACCCAGGAGACAACCCAACGGAGAGCTGGTCCCAGCCCACAGAGCTCCAGTCCTGGCCAGGTTAATTTTGGGCTGGCTGAGCTGCTGATCTGGCTCAGCCTCCCCAGAGATGTAAGCCAGTGCAGAGGGAGGGCACTGCCACACTTGTGTTCAGCAGCTCTGCTCTCCCAGCTGCTGAGTAATTTCCAGATGCTGAGACCTCTCCCAGCCTTGGGTCTTCTGTGATGCAAACAGTTCAAACGGGTGGCTTCCCACCTGTTAGCCATGCCCAGAAATTCCTGCCCCTGGCCAGGACCTGCACTTCACACCACTCCTCTCCTCCAACTGAGAGAAGGTTTTATGGTTGGATGCATCTGCAAGGAGCAGGGTAGACACTCCCCTCAGTTTTGTTCCTCACCTGGGTGTGCATCTGCCTGTGAACTGGCAGGCAGAAGTATGTGAGCATCTGTTTGTTAGCACTGACAGGCATTTGTCAGATCTCCAGAGTTCAACAACAATCATTAGGTAACTACATTAAACAATTAACCAACTGGTTCATCAGCTGCAGGCTCACAACACCTGAAACCCATCCCAGCCACTTAACAAGGCAGAAGGTGGCACAAACAAAAGCCCCTGGAATGGCCCAGGGGCAGCAGACACTTTCCATTCCTGGCTGCTGGCATCTGGAAACTCCTGGGCCATATCTGCTCTGAGGTGCTGGCTTGAGCTGGGCTGATGCAGAGATACTCCATGTAAGTAACCCTCAGGTCAGTACTGTGTTGCTGGGCACATGCCCAAGCTGCCCAACTTCAGTGCTTCTGTGCCACAGCCTTCATTTCTCAGGTACTACAGTTAGCCACAGACAGCTTCTCTGGCAGCACCTGCAACACTTCGTTGGCTCTGCCTTCTGCTCAGCACATGAATATGCAGAGCACAAGGAGTATGCAGAAGACAACTCCACAGAAGGCTCTGCTCCAGCTCTCCAGAGAAGATGCTGAGGGGCCTGGAGCACTGCCTGGTGAGGAGAGGCTGAGGGACCTGGGGCTGCTTAGTCTGGAGAGGAGAAGACTGAGAGGGGATTGACTGAGAGAATGAAGCTGAGGAGGTAAATGTAATTTTGCCATCACCTGCCCTCCAACTGGGCAACCATGCAGCACTAATACAGAAAAAGTAGTCTCTGGGTTCCTTCCAAACAAAAAAAGGAGGAAAAATCACCACTGGGCTTTCAGCCACCACTGTAAATCAACAGGTCCCAAAGGGAGCTCCAGCGCTGCTGTGGCCTTGGCCCATGGTAAAATAATTTGGCAAGCACAGCTGAGTGGCTGAGCTTGAGGGTTGCACTGGGACCCCTCAAACCAAAACTCAGCTCAGAGGTGAAAGTCAGAGTTACACCAGCAAAGCTCTGCCAGCTGGCAGCAAGGTAGAAGCTCCAGGCTGAGATTTGCTGGTGTAACTGCGCTTCGAATGCCAGCGCATCCTTGCTGGCACAGCATTGCTGCCACATCCGTGGGTATACTCAAGGTGAGGCTCAAGAGGGCTCTGGGCCTCCTGATCTAGTTGAGGATGTCCCTGCTTACTAAAAGATGTGTGGGGGTGGTTGGAGTAGATGACCTTTGGAGGTGCCTTCCAACCCAGGCCATTCCATGATTCGGTAACCAACCATCTCCTTGGTGCCCCAAGCAACTGCCCTCAGTCACTCGGCTGCTTGGTCTCACCCTGGGGTGACAGCTCCCTCGCTGCCCCTGCAGCCAGAGCTGCCACCAGGCAAGCAGCCTTCGCATGGCAGCCAGCACCCTGCTGCAGCAGGGCACATGCTGGCAGGGCCCAGTGTGAGGTGGCCCTGGAAAAGTCTGTGCACATCCTGCAGTGTGGGCAGGTCCAGCACAACCTCCACAGCAGGTACCTGTGCCCTGGCCGGGCGCTCAGGTAGGGAGGCTTGGTCAGTGACCCTCAGGAAGGCTCCAGCAGGCTGAGCTTATGCTGCTTGTTTCAGACAGGATCTCTGCTGCGGAGGCAGACTGAAGGCACTGCAAGCATTGCCCTGTTCCCAGCAGCCATGTGCTGGGAGCAGAAAGGTCCTCCCAGAGGTTCCCCACACACCCCAGGCCCAGGCGTTGCTCCAAGGCAGCTAAGTGGGGTATGGAACAGAGGTGATCCAAGCTTGCCACAGCTGAGTATCCCCGGAGGCATCATGGTGCCCACAGAGGGATTCCCAGTCCAGGATGCTTGGGACATTGCTCCTTGTTCACAGCCACCTCCTGTTCCTTGCCCTTGGTGTCCTGCTCAGGAACAGTGGGCACCGAGGGACTCCTCACCCCCTCTGCAGTGTCGGTGGGAAACTCAGGAGCCATGGGCTGAGCGCCTGGATGCCTCCCGTTCCTTGCCTCCTCATTCCAGAGCCCTGGCAGCGAGGATTTGCCAACAGCAGTGCCCTGAATCTTGGAAGTTGCCAGTGCCACTCAACCTGGGCTGTGTCGCGACCGGGGACGTGCTGCGAGCCGAGCCGAGCCGAGCCGAGCCGAGCCGAGCCCTCCCGCCAGGCGGGGCCAGGCCGGGCCATTGTGCCTGCCGCCCGCCCCGTCGGGGCCGGGCAGCGCCGCGCTCCAATGGGCGACCGGGACCGGCCCGGGCGGTCCGCCCCTGCCGCGTCCCTTTAAGTGCCGGGAACGCGCGGGCCGGCGCAGGGCGAGGGGAGCTGAGCTGAGCTGCTCGGAGCCGCTGCCCGCCGGAGCCGCGGATCGGTGCGTACCACAGGGGCTTAGCCCTGCTCCCCGGGGCGGTCGGGGGGGAGCCGCGCAAGGGCCGCTTAGGAGCGCTCCGCGCAGAGCTTTGTCCGCCCGCGGCGGGCGCGCAGCAGCCCAGCCCCGGCGCAGAGTGCGGCCCCTGCCTGCCGGCGCGGAGTAGGAGAGGAGGCTTCGGGGATCCTCGGTAGGAGCCGGCGAGGACGGGAGTGGGAAGCGGTACTGTCCACGGCAGCCCTGCTCTGAGCCGCCTGTCGCCTCGCAGGGGCTTGGAGCCATGGCCGAGCACATGATGATGTCCATGAGCCACGGTGGCTCCGGGCTGCAGAGCTACCGCATGGGGGTGAACGGGCTGCAGGGACCCCCGCAGCACGGGCAGCATGTGCTGAGGACGCTGCCTGCCGCCGGCCAGATGATGCCCTACGGAGGGGCTGGTATGGATGGTGCGATGAGGCCGAGACCCAGCCTGAGCGGACAGATGGGGCACCACCAGATGCAGAACGCGATGATGTTCAGTGGCCCGAGTCAGCAGCAGCAGTACATGGGGCCGGTGGGCACCCAGCAGCTAATGGCCAGCATGCACCTACAAAAACTGAACACCCAGTACCAGGGGCACCCCCTGGGCATGAGCAATGGGCCCATGGGAGCCGGAGCCCAGCAGTACAGAGTGGGACCAAACCAGCACCCGGGCATGCAGCACATGCCCTCACCGGCACTGACCTTGAACGTTATGGACACTGATCTCATAGACGAGGAGGTTTTGACATCCCTCGTCCTGGAACTGGGGCTGGACCGGATTCAGGAGCTGCCGGAGCTATTCTTGGGACAGAACGAGTTCGACTTCATTTCAGACTTTGTTAGCAAACAGCAACCCAGCGCCATCAGCTGCTGAGGGGCTTTGAGCTCCTCCTTGTGTCTCGGTGGCTTTGAGTTTGTTTCCAACTTCCTCCTCCACCTACCATCCTCCTCCCTTCTCCTTCTTTGCCCTGCTCTGGATTCCTGACCTCCCCCAAAAGACAATCATCGGACACTGTCTTGCAATGGATTTCTTTTCTCTTCTGCGTGGTTTTGTTTCCGTGTGGGAGCTCCCGGAGCGGGTGTGTGTACCCCGAGCAGAGAGCAGCTCAAGAGCTCTTGCCGTAGAGCTGCCTCTGAGCGGCATTAACAGGATTTCTGGCTCAAGGAGGGATGATGGACTTACGACTTTGCACGCCCGGGCTTCGGAAGCAGGAGGCGATGGGCAGCTTGCCCAGCCGGTAGCTGGATTTGCTGGGGGATTCTGTCTTGCCAGTGAAGTTAAAGCATCCCCCGAGAGAGGATTGTCTCCCTGGTGCATGGTTTGAACCAGTTTCCCCTTGCGGACGTGGCTGGAATTAGGTATTTGTCGGGACCTTTTTTACTGTGGCAGTAAATAGGTCTTGGGTCGGGTCGGTTCAGCTCGCAAAGGGACACTTCTCTAGGAGGCTGTTCTCCTCCTTTTTCAGCTGGCTGAGCGAAATAAAGTCTGCCTCGGGGAAGGGTGAGCTGCATCCCTGCAGAGCTCCGGGACTCCAACCTGTACTAATCAACTATAACATTGACAAAGAGTTCCGAGTTTAATTCGGGCACAAAGCTTAAAGCTGCAGTCTAGCTCCACTTTTTTTCCACCTCTGAAACCAAATAAAGACCATGTAACTGTATATTCCAGATCGAATCCTATTTATTTTCCTACGATTATTTATTTGCAAGGGCTCCTTTGGTTATTTGGCTTTGGGACTGCTGGGAAGGATGCACGGAGAGTACTGCAGCTTTAAGATGCTGGCTTCGGGGCGGGTGGAGGAAGGCAATCCTGGCCCGCTCCAGCCCCAGCGCTTTGTGCTGAGCGCACAGGACTGTAAATCCAACACCTTTCTGAATGTGATAACGCTGACTCCATTTCTAATTCCCTTGCCCGAAGAAGGTTAAGTGTAAAAGCCTGGTGGGGTTTTGTTTCCTCTGCTGTCTCTTGTTTCCAGGCTCTGTGGAAGGCTCCTGGTAACTCCTAGCTCCTGCTGCCCCCTGCTGCTGCCGGCGCCTGGCAGCTCCTGGCAGTTGTCCCTCCCCAGCCCGGTGAGAATGTACCGATGGATTTGCAAATAAAAGCTGAAATCTCTCCGGTGTGCATTTGTTCGGTGCTGGGCTCTGGCCCAGGTGCAGTGTGGTGGTGAGCACCAGGGAGAAGCTTTCCCTGCGGGTGGGCTGCGGGCCCAGTTCCCGTACTGCCCACCCCACACTCGAGTTGGAGGGGTCGTGTTTGCCCTTTAGTGCTTGGAGTCAGTCAGCCCTTGGAGTGTGGCTGGGAGGATGAGGAGCTCTTTCCTAACGTGGGTGGTGGTGCAGACTGGCTGCTGCAGCTTGAGCCCTGCTGCTGGCTGACCCAAGGCACTCCAAGTGCAACTCTGCTGGCTGGGTTACAGCACTACAAGAGCTCTCTGCTGCTGTTCTCTGTACCATGGAGGCTTTAAAAAGCTTTTGATCTGCTTTCCCAGAGCACAGGTTTCTCTTTTTAAAGGGTTCCCAGGCAGTTCTTTTGCAGAGTCCAGGAATGCTCCCATGTGTCCCTTTCCTGCCCTGCAGCTGTGGATGTCTGTATTGGAATGGCTGGATCACCCCCCTGAGCACACTTTGCATCGCCTGTCAGTGTGCCCTGGCCCTCACAGCTCGGTGCAGTTGGTAACATTCTGTCCTGCCCTTTTGGTGCTTGTGCCTGTGCAGTCTGGAGAGCTGCTCATGAAGTAAAGGGCAGAGCTTGTGTGGCAGGAGGAGAGCCCTGCTCGGGCTGTCAGCTCCATGGGCATGGCCTGTAGGAGACCTGGAAGAGCTTTTGAGCTTTTGCTTTCTCTGTGCAGCTGCAGAACAGCAGCTGGCTTGGTGAGCAGCCTGTAGGCGAGCAAGGAGCTGACAGCTGGATTTATTCCTCGGAGTAGGAGTAGCTGAACCCCAGAAAGCAGCCACGTTCTAGGCTATCAGTTGTGGCAATGCCAGTGCAGGCAGCCTGGCTTACCACTGTCCCAGCCACGAGTGGGGAGCTGTGTCCAGCCCACAGATGCAGGGTTGCCCACTCTTGCAGTTTCTGCAGAGGCTTTCCAGGGACACACTTCTCTTTCAGAAGCACTTGGTGCAAACGGGACAGGGACATGTCTGTAGCTCCTCCTGGAGGGCTGTGCAGTGCACTGGCAAAGGGGCTGATGCCACCAGAGATGCAGAGTGACTGAGGGTTCCCAGTCAGGCTTTTCTGGGCAGTCTGTCCCAGCAGGCTCAGTCAGGTTATTTCAATGTCAGCTCTCATACAAATGCCAACTGCAGAGCAGGAATCAGCCCCTCAGGTGTGTTCATTCCCCAAAAATACTGTTAGTTGTGGTCAGCCTCTATGGCTTCCTCCATAACCCAGGCCAAAAATACATTTCTGCCCCAGGCCTGTTGCTTTTGGCTGAGTTAGACTGGGCGAGTCCAGTGGTCAACCCCTTTCTAATGCTGCCTTGGTTTAGGTGGAGCTTGGAGCACCCCTTTATGTGCTGCCTGCCTTGTGTGCCTTGTAGTAGGCACACAGGACCTGCTACAGTGCTACCAGTTGCAACTTGGGCAGCTCTCTCTGGCTGTCCAGGTCCCCTGGCAGGGTGCTGGCACCTTGCAGTGAGCAGAGATGCCAGGTAGCATGGTGAGGGGACCCAGCTCCCTGGGTCTGCAGACCACTTTCTTGAAGGTATCCAAAGTCATCAAAACCACAACAGGGCTGAGTTCTGCTTTCCCACGTAGCTGGTGCCGACCTCTTTGCCCAGCCATGGGCAGCAGGGTGATGCTCCAAAGCACTGATGTCTGCAGAGTGCTCCAGATGGCTGCTGAATGGCAGTGCCAACAGGTCTGGGAGCTCTCAGGACATTAAGTCAGTTCCTCACCTGGAGAGTTTCTGTTCACAGGCACTTGCTGGGAAGAACTCTTCTCCAAGGTCCCAGGAGCCTTCTTGTGTGGGGGAAGCAGGAAGGTTCTCCAGCCCCACTGCCCAGTCCCAGACAGGATGGCTGGGACATGACCACCCTGTCCCCTCACCTTGGCTGGATCCTCTCTTATACTCCAAACAGCTTTTGTAGCTACTCTTGTGAAGAGCAGGACTTGAGGCAGCCCCTGGGCAGATGTGAGTGTGGAAGCTCATCCAGGCAAGGCATCCCCCCCACTGCCCTGTCGTGGACCACACCTGCCTTGTGGTGATCAAGTTTGCTGACAGTGCTCAGTGACTCAGAGTAACAAAGTCCAGTGCAGAGAGGAGTGAAGAGCCTGCTCCCAGTGAGTGACCTGGCAATGTGCTGAGCCATGGCTGCTAAGCACAAAACTGTGCAGGGCTGGTCTTGACTTCATACATGGTGCTGGGCGAGAGGAATAGAAAGCAGAATGAAGCAGTGAGTGCCCTGCAGCTCAGCTGCATCCCCTGCACTGCCCACGCTGGAGGCTTGGCCACAGCTCTGGGCTGATCATCAGCAAAATGGCAACGTAAGACTGCAGAAACTGCAGCCAAAGAGGAAGCAGCTGGGGCGGGGAGATGCTGCTCTAAAGCCACAAAGCAGGGCAGGACTCCTCAGCCAGGGAGAAGGCTGGGACCAGAGGCTCAGACAGCAAGTGGAAGGGGATGGCAACCAGGGAGTCGTTGTCCCCAGGTGTGACAGCAGGTATCTGGTGAGCTCTGAAATGCAGGTGGCAGGGTTCAAGCTGGAGCAATCAAAGGGACCTCTGCACGTGATGTGAGGCTGACATTGTGAAGCTCTCTGACAGCCTGGGGGACACAGGAACACTTATGAGGGTGCATAAACTCCTCTGTACCACCAAAGCAGCTGCTGTCTGCCAACCCTGGGGGTCACCCATCCACACATGTACCTGCTCTCACTGGGGCCTTGGGCATGAGCAAGCATAGCACTGACAAAAAGACCAAGCCCCATTTGGAGCCTAAAGAATGGAGAACCTCAAGTGAGAACTGCCAGGGGAAGCCAGAAGCCCATCCAGCCTGGCCTCTTCTCTGGGGTTGGGTACTCAGGGAGGAAATGTGAGCAATGAAGCCTTGCCATAGTCATAGAATCACAGAATGGGAAGGTTGGAAGGGACCTCAAGAATCATCCAGTTTCAAACCCCTGCCACAGGCAGGGACACCTCCCACTAGCACAGGTCACTCAAGGCCTCATCCAGCCTGGCCTTGAGCACCTCCAGGGAGGTTGTGGAGCACAGAAGACCTCAAGGGAGGTTGTGGAGCACAGAATCATCTTTGGTCATGTTGGGTGATTCTGTGCTCCACAACCTCCCTGGGCAACCTGTGCCAGTGCCTCACCACCCTCTCTGTAAAGAACATCCTAACTTCTCCTAACATCCAGTCTAAACCTCCCCTCTGCCAGTTCAAACCCATTGCCCCCTGTCTTGCCATTCCCAGACCTTGTCAATAGTCCCTCCCCAGCCTTCCTGTAGGCCCCTTCAGATACTGGAAGGCTACTCTAAGGTCTCCTTCTCCTTCTCATATCCTCCTTCACAGCCTTCAGAAAGCTGTGGGCCAAGGAGTGATATTACATCCCCTGCTATGGGCCTAGCCACCCCCTACCTGCAGCCACTTCAGTCCACAGGTAGCTCTCCTTCAGCCATCCCCCGTGCTGCTGAAACCCACAGGGAGCCACAGAGATGTGACCGAGGGCTCCGTAAGCAGCTCAGGGCAGGTAAAGCTGCTCTGAGGTTTAAACCTGCCTCCCCCTCACCTGTTGGGTGTCCCCTAGCCATTTGCTGTGCACCTCCTCCACACCAGTGATGATTTTAGAGTTGCTGTGATGTCCCCTCCTGAGTGCCTCCCCTCTCTGTGCCTGTTCTGGTCACCTTTCTCTGTCCTGTTTCCAGCTGAGAGGGCTGAGGGAGGCAGCAGCACAGCTTTAAGCTGCCCACGTGTGGTGGATTTCTCCAGTGCTATACTTAGGTCCTGCCTGTTCTGTATTTCAAAGATTCATCACAGAACCACAGAAAGATTTCGACTGGCAGAGCCCTTTGGAGGTCAGTCAGGCCAGTCTGCTCCAAGCAGATCCACAGGCAGGACAGGCTGCTCAGGGCACTGCTTGGGCATGCTTTGAAGCCCTGGGAGGATTGGACTCCTCCAGACCACTGTTTCAGTACTCTCATGGGTTTCCTGGTTTCTCTCTGTGCAGCTGCTGGCTGGCACAGGCACTGTGTGCAGGGCCTCCAGATGTCCCTCCCAAGGGCTGATACTGCAGCTGGAGACACCTCTGCAGCTATTGGCAGGTTTGTGTCTCCTGGGAGCTCTCCTGGCCCATGGTCACCTGCACACCTGAAACACAAATGCCATTGCTTCCACTGTCCCTGAGAAGTGCACCCAAGCACCATCCCTTGGTTATCCTACCAACTCCAGCCCCTCCCAGAGGCATCCTCAGCAGAGTCATTGTCCCATCCATGCCCCAGCTGCCAGCTTAGGCAGGCTGACAGCTCACACACCACTGACTGTCAGCAACCTCCTGCTTGGTGCTGAGGCTAGAATGGGACATGGGAGTTCCTGTTCCCACATTCCCAACTGCCTGATGCAGAAGCTCCCAGCGAGGAGCTCTCAGCCCTGCTCCTGGTGCCACTGAGTCCTGGTGAGAAGTGAAGCCACACAAACTCTGGGCTGCTTGTCAGAGAGCCAGGGCAGCTGCAGCAGCTGGGACCCAGCCTGGCATGCCCCTTGCCTGGTGCTCAGGACCAGCTCATGAGTCCCACACCTTTCCTTGTCATCAAAGTCACTGACAGCAGGTTTGTGTCACAGTGAGGCTCCAGCCCAGTTCACACTGAGCTTTGCAAACCAGCAAGAGGAACCCAGGGGCTTAAAGCTGGCCCAACACAGACATTGCTACTAAGAAGTTACTTGCTGCAGTTACTTCTTTTCCATCTTGCTCTGTAATGTCACTTTCTTTCCAGCACACCCTACAGAGGGAAAGGCATTTCCCTGTGTGGGCAGAGTTTCCTTTCTCCCCTATCACCTTTGCCCTCCCAGGTGTGCTTAAAACAGAGTTTCACCATGGCACCTCCCTGCAAGGGAGGAGCAGGAGCAGGGTGCCACTGGTGTTCACAAGGTCACAGACTGCATGGGGTTGGACAGGACCCTTGGAGGTCGTCTTGCCCAACCCCCCTGCAGTGAACAGGGACATCTCCAGCTAGATCAGGCTGCCCAGGCACACACCAGTTCTGATCTTGAATGTCTCCAGGGACATGTCTCAGCCACAGGCCTGGGCAACCTGTTTCAGTGTTTTACCACTGAACCTGTTTGGTTCAGACCAACAAGCAAAAATCAGTCCTGTAGGAAAAAGGTCTGCTGCTGTGAAGGTAAATCCTGCTGGAAGTCCAAAGCCAGGCACAGGACAAAAGCCACTGCAGTGCACTCCTCTGCTCCACAGAGCTGACACCACATGTCTGCAGATGCCAAGAGAGAGCTGTGAGAAACAACAGCATTCCCAGAGCTGCAGGTGCTGCAGGCCAAGTCTTATCTGGATTCCCTCAAAGGAGGAAGGACTAAGAAAGCATTTGGTAAACCTTCAGATAAAGCCTGATTGACATTTCTCAGCAGGACTGCCAGAGACTGTGCAGCCACCAGCAGTGATTCAAGGTGTGTCTGGGGTCTGCCAACCCAGGGCTGTAATTCTCACCTGGATAAAAAGCCTCAGGTGGGAACCTGGAGTAAATGTATCACAGATCATCTTGGTATCTGCTGGGCTTGACCTCAAAACCTCAAGGAAGATCACAGAGTCACAGAATGGGCTGGGCTGGAAGGGAGCTCCAGAGCTCCTCCAGTCCAACTCAGCAGGGACATCTCCACCAGAGCAGGTTGCCCACAGCCCTGCCCAGCCTCACCTTGAGCATCTCCAGCCATGGGGCCTCAGCCACCTCCCTGGGCAACCTGTGGCAGTGCTCCAGCAGCCTCCTGCTGCAGAACTTGTTCCTCACAGCCAATCTCAATCTGCTCTGCTCTCATCCCAAACCACTGCCCTGGTGCTGTCCCTGCAGGCCTTCTTGTAGCCCCTTCACGTACTGGAAGGTTGCTCTGAGGTCTCCCTGGAGCCTCTTCTCTCCATGCTGCACAGCCCCAACTCTCCCAGCCTGCCATTGTAGCTGAGGTTCTCCAGCCCCTGACCTGCAGGTGAGGCCTCCCCAGAGCAGAGCAGAGGGGCAGGATCTCCTCTCTCCATCTCTGGCTGTGCTGCTGTGGATGCAGCCCAGGCTGCCCTTGGCCTGCTGTGCTGTAAGCTCACACTGCCAGCTCCTGTCCAGATGTTTCCCTCCAGGGAAGAGTGCTGAAAACACCAAGAGAATGTTGTAGTCCTGGACCAAGAAAAGCACTTTTTTTTCTATCTTCACAGTTAAAGATCTCTTCTAGTTAACAAACCCCTCTGAGAGAGGCTTCTTCATTGACCTCCAGCAACATTTGCCATGCATGAGTTGGCACAGAGCAACTGGGTGCAGTTGTGGAGCCCCCAGCACAGGAAGGCCATGGAAGTGTTGGAGCCAGTGCAGAGGAGGCCACCAAGATGCTGAGAGGGCTGCAGCAGCTCTGCTGTGAGGACAGGCTGAGAGAGTTGGGGCTCTGCAGCCTGGAGAGGAGAAGGCTTCCAGAAGAGCTTGGAGTGGCCTTGCAGGGTCTGAAGGGGGCTGCAGGAAGGCTGGGGAGGGACTATTGACAAGGTCTGGGAATGGCAGGACAAGGGGAATGGGTTTGGAGTGTCAGAGGGGAGATTGAAAGTGGATGTTAGGAGGAAGTTGTTTGCAGTGAGGGTGGTGAGACACTGGCACAGGCTGCCCAGGGAGGTTGTGGAGCACAGAATCACCCAACGTGAGCTTTGATCTTTGATCTTTGATCACGTTGGGTGATTCTGTGCTCCACAACCTCCCTGGAGGTGTTCAAGGCCAGGTTGGAGGAGGCCTTGAGTGCCCTGTGCTAGTGGGAGGTGTCCCTGCCTATGGCAGGGGGTTGAACTGGATGTTCCTTGATGTCTCTTCCAACCTTACCATTCTATGATTCTATGATACTAAATCCATTGCAGCACCAAATTTCCAAACATTTGCAATTTCAAACAGTCTTTTCCACCCTAAACTTCACAGAATCACAGACCCCCAGCATGGGGGAGTTGGAAGGGAGCTCTGAAGATCATCAAGTCCATCCCTGCTGCTAGAGCAGTGTGGTGGGTTGAAATGTCCTCCAAAATAAATCCCCAGACCAGCTCAGAAGGTTTGGAAGCAAAGTGAAGCTGTATTTAGAAGCAAGCTAATATCCAGGAGCACAAAGGACAATGTAAATGGACAAAACCTATTGACATATATTTACAATTCAGAAACAACAACAAGGACCCTCCCTGGACCAAGGGAGAAGTAAAAGCACTCCCCTCCCCTTGTGTAAGGAAGCAAGAGAGATACCAGGACAAGCTCACTGCTTTCTACTTAAACACACCAAGAGTCTCAGCCAAGGTCAGCAAAGCCATAGAAAGGCACAGCCAGAGTGAGGAAGAGTCTGTGCAGCATCTAATTACATCTAATTAACAGCCCAGTGGAATGACACAGCCCTGGCTGTCATTTGTCTTTTAGATCCAATCCCTTCTGCTCAAATATGTCCAGAAAGTTCCTGTCTCTGGTTTATAATTTAGAGCCAGGCCAGAGGGTTAGTTTTAAACCATCACAAGCAGGCTCACCTGTAGTAAACCACACAGGGACATGCCCAGGTGGGTTTGGAATGGATGAAGATGGAGACTCCAACAACCTCTCTGGGCAGCCTGCTCCAGGGCTCTGCCACCCTCAGAAGTGAAGATTCTTTTTCTGATGTTTGTGTGGAACCTGCTGTGCTCCAGTTCGTGTCCCCTGCCCCTTCCCTTGCCCCATCCCTGGACACTGCTGAGCAGAGTCTGGCCCCATCCCCCTGCTCCTTTCTTCCACACAGCTTTGCCAAATGGGCAGCAGAACTGAAGCCTTGAGGGGAACACACCAACAGGAGCTAATGAGTAAAGGATCAATGGATGAGCAAATCCAGTTCTCTGCTAGGGAAGCTGGAAAGTTCCTTCAGTGAGTCAGGAAAGGTCCCCTGGTTTTGCTGGAGAGGGAGA
Organism: Eubucco bourcierii; assembly: GCA_013396675.1. Classification (NCBI taxonomy): domain Eukaryota; kingdom Metazoa; phylum Chordata; class Aves; order Piciformes; family Ramphastidae; genus Eubucco; species Eubucco bourcierii. The sequence continues at coordinate 16,521 of VWZE01019660.1, forward strand.
CCCTGACTGGCTTTGCACACCTGCAGTGGAGATTCCTCCAGCAGCAGCAGAGACAGTCCCCTGCTCAGAACACAGCAGCTCTGCAGACTGCAGCCAGGGCACCTGAAACCCCCTGACATTCCTCCTGCTGGCCTGCACACGGGCACAGCACCCTGGGCTAGAGGGGTGGGATTGCTTACTCAGGCATTTTGATGAAGCAGAGGAGGGAAGGAGCCCTCAGTGCACACAGCTTTGGCAAAGCCATTCTGCACTCACCCAAAAGCCACTCTGCACACAAAGAGATGAGCCAGGTCCTTCTGCCCCTCAATGACCCAGCCCTGGGTCTGAAAGTGCTGGCAGGCAGCTCCAGGAGGTGTATGGAGGAGCAAGAGTCCTTCAGCTGGGTACAGGCTGCTGTGACGCTGGGTGGAGGCACCAGAACCAGAGGTGCACCAAAAGCACCAGAGACCTGCTGGGCCTGGAGACAGCTCTGGGGAAGTTGTCTTTGTGCTGGCCCTGGAATGACAGCTCTGGAGAAGTGGCTCTGCTTTTCCTCCTTGGGACACTCCTGAGGGCACTGCTCCCACCTCCTTCTGTGCTGACAGCTGTGGGCAGAAGTGCTGCCAGTCCCAGCCCTACCCTACGTGTGCCAAGCACTGCCAGACCAGTGGGATAAGAGAGCTGTGGCTACAGCAAAGGATGCTGGAGGCTTTCTTGGCTTCCTCCATAGGAGCCAAACCTGTAGGAGGGAGGGCTTGGAGCTTTCTAGGAAATGGCACAACCAGTCCAGGGTGTTTCTAGACTCCTTTCTTTGCTTAGAACAAAGCCCCACATCTGCCTGGGGCACTGAACAGTGAGGGCTGGTGTGACCCATACAGAGCACCAGGTGAGAAAGCCAGAGGTGTCCCAAGCTCTCATATCTTAGATCAGACACACCCAGGAACATCCTCCTTCAGCCACAGTTCCACCCAAAGGCAGCCTGAGGCCTTTGTCTCCTCCATTCCCTGACCTCTGCCATCTGTGAGGCAGTTGCAGTGTTCAGAAACCAGCCTGCCCCTCTCCTGCTCCTCACTGCCTCTGCAAGCCACCATGGTTGGGTTGAACCTGCAGCACCAGCAGCAGGGCAAAGAACCAGCAACAGGTTTGTCCTTGGGTGGAAGCGTGAGAGAGATGTAACAATTCACCTCCTTGTTACTGATGATGCACCACAGGACACCTGGAGTCACCAAAGGGCAGAGCTGGCCCCTTGCAAAACCTGGGCTCCCACCTAGGAACCAGTGCCCAGTAAAGAGCAGTGGCCATGAGTGGCATGGGGAAGAGCTGACACATCTCTGCCACACAGAATCCTAGAACCACAGAACCCAAGACTGGCTCAGGTTGGAAGGGACCTCAGAGGTTATTTGCTTCAACCCCCAGGGACACCTTTCAACTAGACTCAGCTGCTCAAGGCCTCATCCAGCCTGGCCTTAAACAGCCCCAGCCAGGAGGCAGCCACAGCCTCCCTGGGCAGCCTGTGCCAGTCTCACCACTCTCACACTGCAGAACTTCTTCCTCAGCTCAGTCTCACCCTGCTCTGCCTCAGCTCCAAATCATTCCCCTTGGCCTGGCTCAGACCCCCTCAGCCTGTGCTCACAGCAGAGCTGCTGCAGCCCTGGCAGCGTCTTTGTGGCCTCCTTTGGCCTCTCTCCAGCAGCTCTGAGTCCTTCTGCTGGGGACAGCAGCACTGGAGGCAGGATTGGAGGTGAGGTCTGAGCAGAGCAGAGCCAAGGGGCTCAATCCCCTCTCCTGCCCTGCTGCTCACAATTGATAATTAAGAGATCAGTGCCTAGTGCCTTATGACACCTCAGTCATCAGCCACAGCCCCATGGCTTCAGGGTCACAGAGAACCTGTGGTGATGATCACCCTGTCCCCAGGGGCTGATTCTTACAACTGGGTTTGGGTCCAGTGCCCATGTTAGAATTTCAGTTAGATCCTGACCATGGAAGAACTTGGTCAGGGTGAAAAGCTGCAATTACCAAAGAAGGAAGAGGCCTTGATCATCTCCCACCTTCGTGGGGAAGAAACCTCGTGGTATGGAGACAGCCACCAAGGGCTGGGGTTTGCTGGCAGGGCTGGGGCAGGAGCAATCCTCCCTCCTGAGAATGCCAGCTCAGGAGCTGCAGGGGGAAGTGGTTAGAGAGAGTACAGACAGCAGCCTGGTGTTGCCCAGGACTGGGCCACAGTGAGGTGCTGCCACCTGGGCCCCCGGCCCCCCTGCCCCACATCCACAGCCTTTGCACAGAGCAGCAAAGTGCTGGGGGCAGGGGGAGAGGCAGCTGCAGCCCCACAGCTCAGCCCCTGTGAGCTGAGCAGCCAGGCCAGGCTGTGCTCTGTGTCCCACCTCTCTCGTGGGACATCAGCTCTGCATATTCTCAGGTCTCTGGATCACAGGAGGGACTCTGCAGCAGAGAGGAGGCACCGGAGGGGCTGAGCACCGCTCGGCAGCACCAGGCAGGCTGTGAGGGCTCCTCCTGCTGCAGGGCAGCAGAGCTCTCTGCTGAGCCACAGCTCCTGGGGCAGCTCCCACAGAGTGCCAGAGCTCCTGGGCCAGTTCCCACAGAGTGCCAGAGCTCCTGGGGCAG
>VWZE01019660.1:21289-39685 GCA_013396675.1 Eubucco bourcierii
TCCCACAGAGTGCCAGAGCTCCTGGGGCAGCTCCCACAGAGTGCCAGAGCTCCTGGGGCAGCTCCCACAGAGTGCCAGAGCTCTTGGGGCAGCTCCCACAGAGTGCCAGAGCTCTTGGGGTAGCTCCCACAGAGTGCCAGAGCTCCTGGGGCAGTTCCCACAGAGTGCCAGAGCTCCTGGGGCAGCTCCCACAGAGTGCCAGAGCTCCTGGGGCAGCTTCCACAGAGTGCCAGAGCTCCTGGGGCAGCTTCCACACGTGCCTGCATGAATGGGGGTTAGGGACAGCAGCTCTCTGCCCAATCCCACTCATATTCCAGAGACAAAGGACTAAGCTCATAGTAAAAGCTGTGCAAGTGGCTGCTCTTGCAAGCATCTGATCCCAGCCCAATTCCCATCTCCAGCAGGAGACTCCCTGAGCCAGCCCTCAGCAGCATTTGAATGCTGAGGGTCTCCTCTGGAGCACACTGCTGTTGGTGGCACCTTGCAGCACTCCTGGTTTTCAGCCTCTGGTTGCAGTCTGCCGTTAGGTTGCTTCACAATTGCTACACCAAGGTATGGACCAAGTCCTGCTTTTCCTGTTTCAACTGTAAATACCAGAGACAGTTGATTGCAGAGCACTGTAAGGAGCTGAGAAAAGCTCTGAGGACTCAGCCGAGTCAGCCCAGAAGCACTGGGACCTTTCCGTGTGCCAGGGCACTGTGCTGCACCCTGCAGCCTCCAGATGGAAGATCTCTTTCCTTGGCCAGAAACCTCCCTGAGTTCACATTGCCAGGGAATTCTGCAGATTCAGCCTGCTGCAAAGTCCCTGACCTGCCCATGGCCACTGGTATACCAAGAGACTACAACTCAGGTGTTTTCTGATCCTCTCCCACTCTGTTGGCTCTGAGTCTTGTGTCCATCCTCACCAGCTGTGCCTGGTGGGCAGAGCCACACTGGAGCCCGCCTGTCCCTACATGGCTGTGGAGCTGTGCAGCCTGCCCCATCCTCCCCAGTCCCTCTGCACACCTCTTCAGTTCTCCATCAGCACCAAGACAAGCATCAGCAGGGGACAGAAGGTTTCCTTTCATTCTTTCACTCTCAGCTGAACTCCTGTGCCTTGTTTTGCTGGGCTCACTGCTCTTCTGTGCCAGGAGAGCCAGAGCCATAGGCCACCACATCCCCACAGCTGGGGAGATCTGGGCACTGCTGCACTGCCAGCAGCAACCCTTGTTTGCAAAGGGGGCACAGATAGGTCAGAGAAGGAGCAGTCAGTTTAATACTTAAACCTAGTCATAGAATCATAGAATGGGAAGGTTGGAAGGGACCTCGAGGATCAGCCAGTTCCAACCCCCTGCCATAGGCAGGGACACCTCCCACTAGCACAGGGCACTCAAGGCCTCATCCAACCTGGCCTTGAACCCCTCCAGGCAGGGAGCAGCCACAACCTCCCTGGGCAACCTGTGCCAGTCTCTCACCACCCTCACTGCAAACAACTTCCTCCTAACATCCACTTTCAATCTCCCCTCTGACACTCCAAACCCATTCCCCTTGTCCTGTCATTCCCAGCCCTTGTCAATAGTCCCTCCCCAGCCTTCCTGCAGCCCCCTTCAGACCCTGCAAGGCCACTCCAAGCTCTCCTGGAAGCCTTCTCCTCTCCAGGCTGCACAGCCCCAACTCTCTCAGCCTGTCCTCACAGCAGAGCTGCTGCAGCCCTCTCAGCATCTTGGTGGCCTCCTCTGCACTGGCTCCAACACTTCCATGGCCTTCCTGTGCTGGGGTCTCCACAACTGCACCCAGGACTGAGGAGAGTAGAGTCCTAGCTGCCTCAGAGGTTCTGGTGGGGTTCAAAAGAGGATCTTAGTGTCCCTGGAGAAAAAGGAGCTCAGCACTGCCCAGAGAGCCACTGGCCTGCTGGAGCAAGGTGAAGGGTTGAGGGGCAGAGCAGGCAGAGTGCTGCCAAGCACCCTGCAGGGTTGAGCAAGGTGAAATCCTAAGAGAGGCATCTCAGGGAGATGAGATCCCTCTCCTCACAGGGAAGGAGAGACAGCAAGGTTTGGAGGCTGTTTGCAGACAAATCCCATCCCAGGGCTGTGCATGCAGGGAACTCTGCACTGCTCAGAGCAGACACAGCTCCAGCTGCTGCTGCCCTCTGCCCCTTACACAAGGACCATCCCCTCTGGACCAGCTGAGCTGTTCCATGGGTTAAGGCAGGACTGCCACAAACCACTCATTTCCCCTGCAGAGCCCCTGCAAGAACTCAGGGCTGTGAACAGCACCAACTGCACAGCACAAGTGGTCAGGGCTGAATGAGACACTCGATTGAGTTTGGTCACTCCAGAGTTACTCAGGGCTGCCAGGGCTGGAGCTTGGCTGCAGCAGATGGTCCCCAGGAGCTGCTCTGCTTGCTGCTGTCTGAAGGATCTCTGGGTGCATTGGAGGCAGTGAAAGAGAAGCTGCAAGAGCCTCTGCCTCCTTGCAGGAGAGGGCTCAGCACAGCAGGCTGTTTATAAATAGCCACTTTCAGGAAAGGCCCTTTCCGTTCTGCTGTCAGCACTGTAAAGGTTCAGCAGCTTTCAGGGCTGAAAAAAGTCCTCCTCAGCTTCTCAGCATGCAAAACCCTGCCTCTGCCTCCCTGTGCTCAGCAAGCTCAGTCACGCAGAGCACTGCAGCCTGGAGTTCCCTGGGCCTGGCAGGAGGCAGGCAGGGGACCCTCTCTCACATCCTGCACAGAGATGTTAGCTGCAGCTCCCTCGCAGCCAGGGGCAGAAGGCAGCCTGGCTGAGGCAGGACGTGCAGGCTGCCTCCGTTCTGCACTGCTGACCTGGCTTACACAGGAGCTCAGAGGAGCAAAGGGCTGGAGCATGCTGGAGCAGTGCCCATGGGGTGTGACAGCTCTGCTGAAAGGACTTCACAGCACACCCACAAATCACCCAAGCTAGACCAGAGCCTAAAACCAGCGCAGCAGGTGAACACAGACTGAATGCTGTCAGTGCAAGACTGGCACCAACAGTGTTGGCAGCAGAAGGAGGGAGCCTGCAGCACCTGTCCCAAGCACAGGGCAGCCCAGCCCAGCAGTGCTGCCTGGGGACTTCTGTGTGGGCTGGGTTTAAGCCACTGTAGCTCTCAGTCCTCTCTCACAAGGGCAGTTTTTGGAATCCTGGCACATTCTGAAGAGCAGATCCTGAGTTCAGTTTGTCTTCATCTCTGGGAGCCCAGAACTATTTTGATGCCCAGTGGAAAGGAGGGACAGGAGAGTGTATCCATCTGTAGGGAGGGGAGGCAAAGCCCTACAGAGGGGTAGGAATGCTTCCACTCCAGGGCTCTCTGCAGCACCCAGTGTGAAGCAGCAGAGTGCAGGCACACGGAGCCAGCAGCCTTCCCTGCCCATGCCAGCTTGGCTGCTCCCAAACGAGAGGGGACACTTGGGCGCTGGGGGCTGATGCTCAGAGCCCATCAGTGGTGACAGCATCGCCCTGGCAAGGACACCGCCAGGCAGGTGTGGTACTGCCAGCCAAGGCAGAAGGGGTCCGCAGCCTCCTGGCACCCAGGGCCACCCAAAGCCACCCAGGAGCTCCCACAGGGTGCTGCTGCCCCCCGATGGCACCAGGCGAGAACCACAGTCCGACTCCGGCACTGCGGAGGTGGGTGCCGAGGTTGCTGGGGGACCCTGGGAGGTGCTGGGGGCATGTTCAGAAGCTTGCGCTGGTCACCTTCCAAGACAGAGCGCTGGCCCCAGGGGGGGAGGGCCCCAGGGGGGGAGGGCCCCAGGGGCTGTGTCACAGCAGTGACATCTTCACACTTTGCACCTCCAGAAATCGCATTGAGGACCCTTGGGAATCCTCCCAGCTGGAGCAGAACACTCTGGAAGCACATCAGCGTTGTGGGGAAGCACATCAGCATGGTGGGGCTCTTCCCCCAAAGAGATTTCTGCTGCCCTCATTCCTTCTGCAAAACTCCCTCCTGCACACAAGCTCCCCGAAGCACATGTGCCCTCTGCCACTGGTGCAGAACCAAGCCTGCTCCTTAGGCTCTGCTCCTGCACAGCACTTCGTTTGTTGGGGACCTCCCACCTTGTCCTCAGACTGCTCGAGAGGCATTGCAAGTGCCTTCAGATGCTCCCAGTCCTGGAACTGGGGAATCTGGACATGCCACAGCCTGGCAGCATGGCACAGCCTCTACAGCAGCAAGATACCAAACACAGGCAGCTGCTGCCAGAGAATGGCTCCCACTTGCTCTGAATCCCAGCTGAGGTGGCACAAATCTCCTTTCAGCTCTGCCACAGATTTCCTGCACAGCCTTGGACAAATCCCTTCACCTCCCCTCCACTCCAGTCTCCTGTCTGCTCCACTATGCTGGGTCCATGTTTCACAAGAGCCTTGTGCCCCTCATCCCTGTGCTCAGGTTACGCTGGTACAAGGTGCATGGCAACACTCACTGCTGGGCCAGGAGCACTCTCCAACAGTCTCTTCTGTGCATACAAATGGGCACCAAGTCCTGCAGACTCCAAAATCCTCCTGAGAGCATCCCTAGGGCAGATACACAGAAACTGTCTGACTGCAGCAGGTCTGAACCCTGCCAAATGGGCATGAGCAGCCACAGCCCCATGAGGAAGCCATTTGCCATGAGACATCTTCAGAGAGCCTCGACCCTGGTGTGTGCAGCACAGCAGCCTCATGAAACTGCTGCTGCCTCTCTGAATGACCACTGAGCCATAGAATGATTTGGGTTGAAAGAGACCTTAAAGCTCATCCAGTTTCAACCCTCTGCCATGGGCAGGGACACCTCTCACTAGCCCAGGTTGCTGAAGGCCTCGTCCAACCTGGCCTGGAACACCTCCAGCGAGGGAGCAATTACAATCTCTCTGGGTAACCTGTGCCAGTGTCTCCCCACCCTAACCCAAAAGAATGTCTTCCTAACCTCCAGTCTCAATCTCTCCTCTCCCAACTCTCAGCCATTGTCCCTCTCCTGGCACTACAAGCCCTTGTCAGAAGTCCCACCCCTCCTGTAGCCTTCAGGCACTGGATCTTTGCCCTCATTGTCATCCTGTCCCTTCACTAAGCAGCCTCCAGTAACTTCCTACAGCAGTGAGTCTCACAGGGCAGTTGTGTGAATTGCTTGGAATTTCCATCAGCCTCACCTTACCATGGGTATGAAACAAAGCAGAGAAGCAGTTGACAAGGTCATGGTGAGCTAACCAAGGTTCCCAGCCCACTGTGCCCCTGCTTCCCAGCCCCAGGGCTTTGGCAGGCAGCTGCAGCTCTACTGCTCCAGAACCATGTGTTCCCCTGGGCCTTACAGCAACCTGCACCTCCCAGCCTGCAGCACCTGCTTGTGATGGTTTGGGAGTCACCCACACACACAGACAATGAAACCACCCAGAGTAGACTCAGCCAGCTGGAAGTGCACAATCCCAAGCACAACTCCAGGCTGGGTGGTGAGTGGCTGAGAGCAGCCCTGAGGAAAGGGACCTTGGAGTCTGGGTTGATGAAAAGCTCAACATGAGCCTGCAGTGTGAGTGCAGCCCAGACAGCAACCGAGTCCTAGGCTGCATCAAGAGCAGTGTGGGCAGCAGGGCAAGGGAGGGGATTCTGCCACTTTACTCTGCTCTCCTCAGACCCCACCTGGAGTACTGTGTGCAGTTCTGGAACCCTCAGCACAGGAAGGACATGGAAGTGTTGGAGCCAGCCCAGAGGAGGGTCACAAAGATTATCAGAGGACTGGAGCAGCTCTGCTGTGAGGACAGGCTGAGAGAGTTGGGGCTCTGCAGCCTGGAGAAGAGAAGGCTTCGNCCCTGGAGGTGTTCAAGGCCAGGTTGGATGAGGCCTTGAGTAACCTGTGCTAGTGGGAGGTGTCCCTGCCTATGGCAGGGGGTTGGAACTGGATGATCCTTGAGGTCCCTTCCAACCTTACCATTCTATGATTCTATGATTCTAAGTGAAGGAGTGAAGCCATATTGACAGCTCAGCACAATGTACAAGCAGATATGTACACAATATAGACAAATATTTACAGTTATATAGAAGTTAAAAGTAATACAGAAACACAGAATCCCTCCCAAAACAATCAGATTGCCAGGAGGATCCTGACCCAAACCTCCTCCCCCCTTCCTCTCCTTCCCTCCCTTCAGCAATAACCTGATCAGTCCCCATCCATCTCACATGCTAAATCTGGAGAGATATGAGGTGAGATGTCAAAACAGATGAGTAGGTGGTTAGAGGAAATAAAGGGTTGAGTCGGATTAGAATTAAGGCAGAAGCAATCACACAGACTGCCAGAGTGAAGGAGCAGAAAGCTGAGCACTGAGCAGTGTGTGAGCAGTGAGTGTCTGAGCTATATTTTGACTGATTGTGTTTCTCAGAATGAGTGAGAGGTTACTGTTGGTTTGGGTTTTTTTCTCTTCTCACAGCTGAGGATTTAATTTCTCTCAGTAAATTATTCCAATTAGCCTCAAACCAGCACACTGCTGCTGCCCTGTTTTGGAAGGTTCTGTTACCAGGAACTTCTCTGACTTTGCCTTGTGCCAGCTCAGCTGTACCACACCATTGTTGCACAGGTGCCACCTATGGATGTCTGGGTCTTGTTCCTGGTTTACCATTGCCAGATACCACCTACAGCTTTATTTTAAAACCACCCAGGATGTTCAGCCCCTCCAGCCTACCAGCACAGACCGTTTCTGATTACATTGCCTGGCCATGGAAAGCAGAATGGCAAAAGAATGAGCAGGGTGAGCACAGAGCTTCTCCTGAGCAGTGGGAGCAAGCAAGAAAGGTTCCCACTCTCCGTGACAGTCACAGGCTTAACACTCCAGTTTCATCTGAAAATGTAAACAGAGTTGCATTGGATGCAGCAGAACAAGAGTAAGAACATCTGTAGCATTCCATTTGTTTGCTGTATGCAGTCTCCTCTATAAACTGCTTCTTTCTTCCTCTTTGCCTTTCTGCCTCCTGCCCCTTAACTCCCCTGCACTCATCTCTGCACTAACCTTGGCTGAGCAATAACAGTTGAGGCCTTTCGGTTTTCTTACTGGGGGGGAGTAGAAGGTGACTGTTAGCCCCTCCTGGGTTTTTCTCTGGGAGGGTTGAGGAACAATTCAGGGGGTCCCTGTGAAGATCCCTGGGTTATTGCTAAACTGTAAATATTTGTTAATCTATTTTTGTACAGCTGCACTGCATTACAGCCTTGGAAATTCAGCTTGCTGTGAATATTCTGCTGCATTTGCTTCCAAGCCAGCTGGGCTGGTAAATTTGTTGGAGGTAATCTCAACCCAGCACACCCTCTCATCTGCTCAGGTCCTCAGAGCCTTTGTGCTGGATGGAGAGTTAAACCCATGGGCAGGAGGACCTGACCCTGGGGAGAGGTATCTGCCCCCAGGTGGGAGACATAGGATATGTTTATCCCCCTCCTTTCCTGCCTCTGTATAAGGGAGAGAACTCCTGCTCTGGCTCGCTCTCTCCCCTTCACCTGGGGAGAGCTGCTGCCAGGCAGTGGGACCTGGCTTAGGCCTACATCCAGAGAATCCAATTCCCTCTGCATTGGGGATTTGTAAATATTCCCATTTATCCCCTTCCCCTATTGCTCTGCACCTTTCCTTTACTCACAGTACTTTCTTTTTTCCCTGTTAAAATTACTTTTTAACTTCAAATTCTGCCTGAGTCCTTTGTGTACCCCTTTTATTATTCCCTGCCTGTTTTTTTCCCTCTGGGGGAGGAGGGAGGGGAGAGGGGAGGCTAATCCAAATGTCTCCCAAATGTGTCCCAGGAAGTTTTGCCTGGAATCCCAAATGGGAACAGCCTTCTTGACTGACACTGCCATGGCCTCTCCTGAAATCAGAGACAATAATCTTCATTTCTGCCTGGAGTGGAGACTGCTTCTGGCAGTAAGCACTGTGAGGAGGCCCTGCACAATGAGGAGCACAGTGGGAAGGTCCTGCACAGTGGGGAGTACAGTGGGAAGGCCCTGCATAGTGGGGAGGTCCTGCACAGTGGAGAGCACAGTGGAAAGGCCCTGCACAGTGGGAAGGTCCTGCACAGTGGAGAGCACAGTGGAAAGGCCCTGCACAGTGGGAAGGCCCTGCACAGTGGGGAGGCCCTGCACAGTGGGGAGGCCCTGCACAGTGGGGAGGCCCTGCACAGTGGGGAGGCCCTGCACAGTGGGGAGGCCCTGCACAGTGGGGAGGCCCTGCACAGTGGGGAGGCCCTGCACAGTGGGGAGGCCCTGCACAGTGGGGAGGCCCTGCACAGTGGGGAGGCCCTGCACAGTGGGGAGGCCCTGCACAGTGGGGAGGCCCTGCACAGTGGGGAGGCCCTGCACAGTGGGGAGGCCCTGCACAGTGGGGAGGCCCTGCACAGTGGGGAGGCCCTGCACAGTGGGGAGGCCCTGCACAGTGGGGAGGCCCTGCACAGTGGGGAGGCCCTGCACAGTGGGGAGGCCCTGCACAGTGGGGAGGCCCTGCACAGTGGGGAGGCCCTGCACAGTGGGGAGGCCCTGCACAGTGGGGAGGCCCTGCACAGTGGGGAGGCCCTGCACAGTGGGGAGGCCCTGCACAGTGGGGAGGCCCTGCACAGTGGGGAGGCCCTGCACAGTGGGGAGGCCCTGCACAGTGGGGAGGCCCTGCACAGTGGGGAGGCCCTGCACAGTGGGGAGGCCCTGCACAGTGGGGAGGCCCTGCACAGTGGGGAGGCCCTGCACAGTGGGGAGGCCCTGCACAGTGGGGAGGCCCTGCACAGTGGGGAGGCCCTGCACAGTGGGGAGGCCCTGCACAGTGGGGAGGCCCTGCACAGTGGGGAGGCCCTGCACAGTGGGGAGGCCCTGCACAGTGGGGAGGCCCTGCACAGTGGGGAGGCCCTGCACAGTGGGGAGGCCCTGCACAGTGGGGAGGCCCTGCACAGTGGGGAGGCCCTGCACAGTGGGGAGGCCCTGCACAGTGGGGAGGCCCTGCACAGTGGGGAGGTCCTGCACAGTGGAGAGCACAGTGGAAAGGCCCTGCACAGTGGGAAGGTCCTGCACAGTGGGAAGGCTCTGCACAGTGGGAAGGTCCTGCACAGTGGAGAGCATAGTGGAAAGGCCCTGCACAGTGGGAAGGTCCTGCACAGTGGGAAGGTCCTGCACAGTGGGGAGGTCCTGCACAGTGGGGAGGTCCTGCACAGTGGGGAGGTCCTGCACAGTGGGGAGGTCCTGCACAGTGGGGAGGCCCTGCACAGTGGGGAGCACAGTGGGGAGATCCTGCACAGAGAGGAGGTCCTGCACAGTGGGGAGGTCCTGCACAGTGGGAAGGTCCTGCACAGTGGGAAGGTCCTGCACAGTGGGAAGGTCCTGCACAGTGGGAAGGTCCTGCACAGTGGGAAGGTCCTGCACAGTGGGAAGGTCCTGCACAGTGGGAAGGTCCTGCACAGTGGGAAGGTCCTGCACAGTGGGAAGGTCCTGCACAGTGGGAAGGTCCTGCACAGTGGGAAGGTCCTGCACAGTGGGAAGGTCCTGCACAGTGGGAAGGTCCTGCACAGTGGGAAGGTCCTGCACAGTGGGAAGGTCCTGCACAGTGGGAAGGTCCTGCACAGTGGGAAGGTCCTGCACAGTGGGAAGGTCCTGCACAGTGGGAAGGTCCTGCACAGTGGGAAGGTCCTGCACAGTGGGAAGGTCCTGCACAGTGGGAAGGTCCTGCACAGTGGGAAGGTCCTGCACAGTGGGAAGGTCCTGCACAGTGGGAAGGTCCTGCACAGTGGGAAGGTCCTGCACAGTGGGAAGGTCCTGCACAGTGGGAAGGTCCTGCACAGTGGGAAGGTCCTGCACAGTGGGAAGGTCCTGCACAGTGGGAAGGTCCTGCACAGTGGGAAGGTCCTGCACAGTGGGAAGGTCCTGCACAGTGGGAAGGTCCTGCACAGTGGGAAGGTCCTGCACAGTGGGAAGGTCCTGCACAGTGGGAAGGTCCTGCACAGTGGGAAGGTCCTGCACAGTGGGAAGGTCCTGCACAGTGGGAAGGTCCTGCACAGTGGGAAGGTCCTGCACAGTGGGAAGGTCCTGCACAGTGGGAAGGTCCTGCACAGTGGGAAGGTCCTGCACAGTGGGAAGGTCCTGCACAGTGGGAAGGTCCTGCACAGTGGGAAGGTCCTGCACAGTGGGAAGGTCCTGCACAGTGGGAAGGTCCTGCACAGTGGGAAGGTCCTGCACAGTGGGAAGGTCCTGCACAGTGGGAAGGTCCTGCACAGTGGGAAGGTCCTGCACAGTGGGAAGGTCCTGCACAGTGGGAAGGTCCTGCACAGTGGGAAGGTCCTGCACAGTGGGAAGGTCCTGCACAGTGGGAAGGTCCTGCACAGTGGGGAGGTCCTGCACAGTGGGGAGATCCTGCAGAGTAGGGAGCACAGTGGGGAGCAAGGCCTGGCTGAGCACGAGGGATGCTGCCTGGTGCACAGGCAGCTCTGCTGGCAGCTCGAGTCCCTTGCTCTGTCCTCACAGCCTACAGCTCAGTTCCTTCCCAGGCTCTGTTTCCAGAGACTTCCTAAAGATTCTGAGGCACTACAAAAAATGAAGGCAGTCTGTCAGGTCCCCACTAAGGCTTGGCACAGACACTCCTCTATGCCAGCATGCACCAAGGGCCAGGCATGTTGTCACCAGTGTCCTGTCTTACGCATCCCATCAGTAATAGTCACCAATGTGTGGGGTCCTGGAGAAGAACTCTCCTGCAGCACTCCAGCACTACTGTTTCCCTCCAGCGAGGTCAGGAGGAGAGGCTCAGAGCAGGACAGATCTCCCACCGTCACCTGAGAATGCAGCAGAGACACAGTCATGCTGAGCTGACAGACCTGAACAGGAACCAACACATGATGCCTGAAGAGGTTCCCAGGGCTTCCCAAGCCTGCCTTTCCTTGCACACGTTCGAGGCTCTCCAAAGATTGGGCCTCCCTGACCTGCTCATTGCCACGCAGGGAACACTTCCACCTGACAGTGAGCTGCTTCCCATTGCTGACTAGGAGCAGTGAATAGCCACTGTGTGGATGTCGTGGTAGGCCTAAGCAGGCCAAATTAGGCTTGTACATGTCCTGGCTTGCCCAGGCACGTTCTTCTGTTCTCCCTCCTTCTGTTTTGGGGAGAGCAACCACGGGAAAAGGGACAAAGAAGCTGGAGCCACTGAGTCTGGTGTCTGTGGCCTGCCCAGCAACTGCCCTAAACAAGGTGCACAGGGTTGTCTTGTGCAAGGCTGTGTTCTGCCCAAAAAAGGGTAAAGCAGGCCTATGGCTTCACCCAATATGGTCACATCTTGGCTAACTGCCATTGGATTGGCTATCCTGTGGCCAAAGGCCCATTAGTCTCAGGCTGCATTGGATCAAAGCAGATCAGCAGGGAGCAGTGCCCTTTGCCATTCCAAGGTGTGGCTGCTATTGCATCCCTGCCTGCTGCCTCACTGATCCTGAGCTGAGGCTCTGATCCCTGTCACACATTGGCCTGCACAGCCGGCGTGACGCCGTGCCCAGACCGCACACCGCAAGGCATCTGCCTGCCCCTGAAAGCCTTCTGCCCAGGGGGAAGCCCTGGAGGGAACACAAATCATCCAGAGAGCCAGGAACAGGTCACAGATGTCTGTCTCCTTTCTCCAGTGCCCAGAAGCCTGGGGAAACTCTAAAGCCTCTGACAGCTACTGACAGCAACCCTGCCACGAGCTTTGGGTACTGTCAGATAATATTTTTGTGAGTAAATACCAAAGGCCTCTAAGAATCATTAATTGCCTTCTGCCATCAGCAGGAAGTTGCTCCTTGCCTCCATCCAGCGAGCAAGCGGAGTGCTGACCGCAAGCGGCACTGCCCGCAAAGCTTTCTCTGCCAGTTCAGTCGAGTTCCATTAATATCTCTATTGAAGAGTTATTTTTAGATCCTATTCTAACCTGTCTGTAGTTTCCATAATGACACAAGAACCTGTTCCTGTTAGCATTTTGGTGATCGTGGTGCCGACAGGTCTCAATATTTAATATTAATGAATTCTATTGATATTTTTTAAATATCATCTCGCAGTAATTAATTACTCCTTCTCCACCACAGTGGACAGTACCTCCAGGCAGAACGGGTCCTGATAGACAACTCTGTCACCTCCTCCTTGCCTGCCAAACGTTGCAGTGTTCACCAGGAATGCCACTTTGCACTCCTGCACATCTGTGGTCTGAGAGCCAAAATTAGCTGGCAGAACTGCACCTTGGTGGGCTTCCAGGCATCACCTCCACTGTGCTGGGCCACGGCACTGTTCCCTTTGTAGTGTTACTTCTCAGTGCCCTCTTTGTGCCTCCAGAACTCCCATTGGCTGTCACATCCATAGTGCATCCAGCCAAGCAGACACAATGCTCTCTATGTCCTATTTCCCTCTCCAGGGATCGCTCCAAATTAGAATTATTTTGGCAAAATACTTGGGGAGGTCTTTGAAGGTTGTCAAGAGGAGGTGGTACAGGTACCCTGGAAGTGCTACTTGTTATCTTCCATGCTGCTTATGGCAGCAGCATGCAGGCTGGAGGCTTTTGTTATGGTAATGCAGTGGAGAGAGCTGTGTGAGTGAATCCAGTCTATCCCTCCTTGCATATGTATGATCTCTCTGCCACCCACTACTGCTCCCCACTCCCCTTTCTTGGGGGAGGATTGTTCCTTCAGTCCGAGGAGAAATGTCCCCCTGAGAAAGGACTGCTCTGCCTCCAGGTAAAAAAGTATCTTACAGCATTGGCCAGTCTGGGTTCTAGCTGGGCTTGTGCCTTCCTAACGTTCCTTCTGCATGACCTAACTAGATCCCTGTACTCTTCATGAGGAGCCTGCCCCTTCTTCCAAAGCTGCTCTGCTCTCCTCCTTTTCCCAAGTCCCAGCAGAAGCTCCCTATTCAGCCAAGCCGTTCTCCCCTCTGGTTTGTCTTACAACGCATGGGGCCAGCCTGCTCCTGAGCCTGCTTTTAGAGACCTGCCCAACATCCCTGGAGCCCTTTGCCCTTCAGGGAGCAGAGCTGCGGGGGGAGGCTGAGGGATCTGGGGCTGTTTAGCCTGAAGAAGAGGCTGAGAAAGCTCATTTCTCTTTGCAGCTCCATCTGGCAGTGAAGCAGTGCACAGACCACTCTGCTGCCTTTGAGGAGCTGCGGCTCCAAACACTGAGAGCAGTGAGGAGAGAGCAGACAGCCGACGTGCCCCAACGAGGCGCCTGGGAAGGTATCCAGGATGAAACTGCTATGGAGAGTTAAAATCAACACAATTCAAGATGTGGATGAAGAAGTACATGTCACCCTGAAATGAGTGCAGATTCAGCAGGCTGCCAGCAAAGGAGCAAGGTGGCTTGGGGTGTAAGAGGACCAGCTGCCTCCAGAACATGCTGTCAGCCAGGCTGAGACATACAAGATCAGAACAATTGAAGCTGGAACTTTGGAGAAGCTTGTGGAGAAGCTTGTGACAGCTTTTGGGGATGATGATTTTACCTACATCTGCATCCTCCTCTCAATGTACAAAGAATTTGCATCCACTAAGGAAGTACTGGGACTTCTCTTTGACAGGAAGGAAGACCTGGAGGCCCCAAGCTGTGAAGAGATTGAAAGCCAAAAGTGCTGCGAATACAAAACAGTGCTGGGGACTGCAGTAGCATCAGTGTTAAGTGCTTGTCAGAGGAGTTCAGAGAGCCACCCACCTGCCCATGCTTGCTGAAGCTGCTGCATTACCTGAAGAGGAACATGGCTGACTCTGACCCCCAGAGGAGAGCACAGAACCTCTTGGAGCAGTTCCAGAGCCAAGACGTGGAGAACGACTGTGACTGCCTTCTGTGACCTGGATCAGGAAGAGGAACTAGAGATGTAGAATTCTCCTCTTCCCAAGAGGACCTTGTGGCAGAACAGCTGAGCTACATGGATGCAAAACTGTTCCAGAAAGTTGTCTCCCAGCACTGTTTGGGAAGCTTCTGGTCTCAAAGGGACAAGGAAGAAAACAAGCACCTGGCACCTACCACCAGAGCCACCAGTGTCCAGTTCAATGCATTACCAGTTGTGTTCTCAGCACCATCATGAAGAACAGGAACCTGAGGACACAGCAGAGAGCCAGGATCATTGAGAAGTGCATTCATGTTGCACTTGAATGTAGGATGCTGAAGAATTTTTCCTCCTTGAGTGCCATCATTTCAGCACTTGCAGTTCAACTCCATCTTTCAGCTAAAGAGGTTCTGGGTGTGTATTGCAAAGGATGCAGTGCTACTGCTGGAGGAGCTGTCTGATACCTTCTCAGACCCTGACAGCTATATGGCAACTAGGGAGCTGCTGCTGAAGGAAGGAACATCCAAACTTGCAAATTTGGACAGCAGCATGAAAGAAATCCAGAAAAGGACACAGAGACAGCTGCAAAGTCAAAAAGATGTGGGGACAATGCAGGGTTCCTTATTTCAGTACCTTCCTCACTGATCTCACTGATCTCACCACGCTTAACACAGCCCTTCAAGACTATGTTAAGGGTGGTCTGATAAACTCTGAGAAGAAAATTTGAAGTCATTGCCCAAATTAAGCTGCTGCAATCCACATGCAACAGCTACTGCTTGACACCAAACTTTCATCCAGTGGTTCAGGAGACAGGAGCATTTCATCTGCCTGTCACAGGAGACTGAAGCAGCTGCCAACATCAGAACCTCAGCACTCAAACCTCAGAAAAGCCTGATGAAGAGGTTCAGTCTACTCTTGATGGGCCCTGAGGTGCTACCCACAGCACACCCATCAAAGGAACACCCAACTTCTTATGTGGTGGGAGCTGTGGGCAGAGCATATCATTGTCTGAGCACCTGAGTAATTCTGAAGCTGAAGAGCTCTTTGTATCCTCTGACCCAGTGTTGGGTGCCAATTTAATTATGTGGTGGTTCTGAACCACAGAGAATTTGGCATTTACCCCCCAAAGGAAAATCACCACAGCTACTCAGAATTTGGAAGCAAAATGAATCACTGTTTACAAAAGTAGGCTAAATACAAAAGGTAATAAGCATACACAACTATAGAGAGAGAGCAAGACAATGGCCCAGCTACCCCCGTGGACACAATAGCTCAGACCTCCCTGTGCATACAGTCATAGAATCATAGAATGGTAAGGTTGGAAGGGACCTCAAGGATCATCTAGTTCCAACCCCCTGCCATAGGCAGGGACACCTCCCACTAGTATCATCATCATCATTATGATTATCATTAAATGACTCTCCTGTAAGAGCAGAGGATGGCAGCCTGAAGGCCACAGTGCTTTACCTTCCACTGCAAAAACCTAACAATGGTTGGCAAAGAGTAAAGCAAAGTTCAGAGGAGTACAGAAGCAAAGCAGGAGGGAGAGGAACATGCCATAGCTCCAGACTGTATGGAATTTCCCCAGACCAGTGGATAAAAATCACTCATGTTTTGTTCAGCCCCTTTGAGAGTAGAGTCCAACCCCTGCACTCTCTGAATTCTCTAGAAAACTTTTGTTTACAGTTAAGGATCCCAGTCCTAAACCTGTAACATCTGAGCAATTTTCCCTTTTACAGCCAAGCTTTCCTCTGTCCACAGCGATGGACAGACCTGGAGCTGGGAGATGCAGATGCCCAGCGTGGCTTGACTTTGCAAACAGCTCTGCCTGGCGAGGATAAGCATGTACAGAGTGGGCAGCTCTAGGGAGTGGGCTCCCTTCCTCCCCTGCCTGCAGTGAAATCTCATGACCCAGAGAGTTCCTTCTTTGGAATTAACATTTTTATTGGCTTTCCCCTGCAAGCCCCTCACAAGTCCCGGGGCACAAAAGCACCTAGAGCAGGCCTTGGCGCTTTTCAGGCAGACAATGCCCTGTGTCAATTTTCAGGCCAGAAATTTACACAATAAAGCAGGGCCCTGGTCAGGAGCTGGTCTGGCCTCTGCAGAGCTGACACCGGCAAAACTGAGAAGAGAAAGCAAAATAGCTGCTCTTCTCCAAGCTGAGAATGCCTTCATCCTTCAAAGGAAGGGAGGAGTGGATGTACTGGGGCAAACACCAGACTGGCATGAGCACTCCTGGAGCACAGCTTCTCCAGAACACCCTCTGCATACCAGCTGCAGGTAGACAACCCCAGCGTCACTGTGGGTCTGCAGGAACCACGAACCTGATGCAGCCAAGGTCTGGATTCTCTGACAGAACTGTCAGGAGACAAGGAAAACCCTTTTAAAGTGCTGCTTCTATTCATTAGTCTATTTACATCTCCTGACAGTGGTTTGCTTACTTGGTGTCCCTAAAAGAGACACCTGCAGTACAGATTATTTGCTCCTGTAGCCCAGCAGCAGCCTGGGTTTGCTTTACGCCCATTTATTGTATGAAACCTTTCAGGATGGGGGAGGAGCATGAGGATTATTCTAGAATACTTCTGAAGCTGACAACCATGTTACAGGTTTTTTAATGTTTAAAGGGACTAAGAAATGGTGTTTCACCAAAACTTGCGCTCTCCGCACTGGAATTTCCTGCATTCTATTTCAGAGCAGTTTCTGCCACAGACAGAGCAGTCTGGGAAGTGCCTGCACTACTCCTGGGCACTGATGAGGCCACACCTCGAATACTGGGGAGAGTTTTGGGCCTCTCACTCCAAGAAGGACATTGAGGGGCTGAAGCGTGTCCAGAGAAGGGCAACAAAGCTGGCAAAGGGTCTGGAGAACAGGGCTGGGGAGGAGCAGCTGAGGGAGCTGAGGGTGTTGAGTCTGGGCAAGAGGAGGCTGAGGGCAGAGCTCATTGCTCTCTGCTGCTCCCCCAGAGGAGGCTGGAGGCAGATGGGGGTTGGGGTCTGCTCCCTGGGATCAGATGACTGAAGGAGAGGAAATGTCCTGGAATTGTGCCAGGGGAGAGTTAGGTTGGAGATGAGGAAAAATTTATTTGCTGTGAGAGTGGTCAGGGATTGGCACAGGCTGCCCAGGGAGGTGGTGGAGTGCCTGGCAGTGTTCCAGAACCATGTGGCCACAGCACTTGGGGCCATGGTTTAATGACCATGGTGGGGTTGGGTTGATGGTTGGACTGGATGACCTTAGAGAGCTTTGACAACCAAATTCTATGAGTCCAAATGTTTTTTGTTTGTTGGCTACAATCATTTTATTAAATGATTCCCTCCAGCAATGGCATTAAAAAAGCACCTACAGTCTAGCTTATTATCTATTTTAAGGTGAAATTAAAGCAGGAAAGCAAAAAGAAAACAAACCAAGCAACTGATTTTACAGCCTTGATTACAATTACTTACATGACCAAACAAATTACACAACTGATTATTTAAATTAAATGGCTTGAAGCAGGCATTTCCCCAGGATGTGTGTCACGTTTTGAGATGCAATTTCAAGCAGTGTTTCATGGAAACAATCTCATAACTGCCCCTGACAGCTCTATAAGAGTGGGAAGATAAAGTTTAATAGCAGATTGTTATGCTTGCCCTACTTCTAAACACGTAGCCATTACTCTCCCACTGTTTTGTTGGCTCATTATAAATCCTGTGCCTTTTAGAAAGGCTAAAGGACTTGTTGCCTTTCAGGGCACTACAGCAGGGTTTATCCAGCAAAGCCCAAAACGCCAGCTGCCTGCTTTGCCCTGCACTCACCCAAACACAGGTTACAGCCAAATCTTTTCTGTGCACCGGTACACAAAGGGAGGCTATCAGGAGGATGGAGACTTCTTTTTCACAAGGAGTCCCATGGAAAAGCCAAGGGTTGATAGGGACAAGAGATTCCCACTGGACTCCAGAAGAAACTGTTTGCCCACAAGAGCAGGCAGACACTGGGATCCATCTCCCGAGGGCAGCAGTGGAGTCCCCTACATTGGGCAGCTTTGGGACTTGGGTTACTGTGCCAGCTCATTTCAGCTCACTCAGACTGGGTATTAGGAAAAACTTCTTCACAGAAATGGTCGTAAGGCACTGGAAGGAGCTGCCCAGGAAGGTGGTTGAGCTGCCATCCCTGGACACATTTAAAAGCCATCTGGATCTGGTGCCTGGGACGCAGTGTAGTGAGACTTGGTGGAGAGGGCGACACGCTGGACTTGCTCTTAGAGGTCCTTTCTGGCCTGGACAACTCTGTGATTCTGTGTGATTTCAACTCCACCATCACCTGGACAGGTTGGACCAGATGGTCCTTGTGGTGCCTTCCAGGCTGGCATTCTGTGACTTTGTGACACCAGACTTGCCTCTCTGTGGGTCTGCAGTGAGCCTTCCCCTGCTTCCCTCGGCTGGCTGCTGGCGTCAGGCCACAGGATGAGGTGTATCAGGAAGCAGCCTGTTCCACCCTGTTCCTTGTGATCCAGCCCATCCGAAGGACTGGTTTGGCCCTGGCAGGCACACAGGGAGGGCACAATTTTCCCTCACAAGGAGCAGATGGTGGCACAGCTCAGCAGTGAAACCCCTCACATAGAGCAGGGCTCCACCGTAGCCATTGAGCTCTCTCCCCAGCACTGAGCTCTCTCTCTCTCTCTCTCCCCAGCACTGA
>VWZE01019660.1:39769-60146 GCA_013396675.1 Eubucco bourcierii
CCCCCTTCTCTCTCCAGCACTGAGCTCTCCCCCAGCACTGAGCTCTCGCTCTCTCGCTCTCTCTCTCTCCCCAGCACTGAGCTCTGTCTCTCTGTCTCTCTTCTCTCTCCCCCTCTCCTCCCCTTCTCTCCCCAGCACTGAGCTCTGTCGCTCTGTCGCTCTGTCTCTCTGTCGCTCTGTCTCTCTGTCTCTCCTCTGTCTCTCTGTCTCTCTGTCTCTCCTCTCTCTCCCCCCTCCTCCCCTTCTCTCTCCTGCACTGAGCTCTCTCTCCCAGCAGCGGCACGGGCGGGGCTCGTGCCCGTCGCCAGGGCATCCGCGGGATCCCCGCCCCTGGAGCGAGCATGCGCGGGGCCGCGCGCGACGCAACGCCGGCTTCCGTCTGCTGCGGCCGCGCATGCGCGGAGCCGGCGAGGCTCTGTCAGCTGGACCCGGCAGTGCTGCGCTCCTGCTCGCGCCCCGACCATGTCGTACGGACCGCTGGACCCCTACCGCCCCGCGCCGACGGCGCCGCCGCGGGACTTCGGCGGCATCATCCAGACATGCAGCGCCAACGTGCAGCGCATCGCGCAGTACAGTGAGTACGCCCGCGGGGACACGGCCCGGCCCGGCCCAGCAGCGCCCCGCCGGGGCCGCGGGGACAGCTCTCCCCGGGGTCCCGCGGGAGCCGCTGTTCCCCGGGGCTGACAGAGCCTCCGCTAGGGCGGTGCCGGGCGGGGGGAGCCACACAACCCCGTGCCGCGGGCAGCCGGCAGCGGAGCCCTCTCCTCCGTGCGCGGTCATCAGCAGCTCGTCTGCTGCCGTGGCTTTGGTGCGGGGTTCGTGTCACCGTGGCCGAACTGCGCGTTTCCAGCAGGACCGAAGCCCTCTACCACCCCTGGCTTGCGCTCGGGTTCGCCTTGCTGGGCCGTCAGTGAGGTGCTGAGGTGGCAGCGGGGACTAGAGGCTATTGCCGTTGTCCCCTCGCCTTGCGCAGCGCTGGGGAAGCTGCACGGCGGCTGCCGGCGTTGAGCTGCCCTCGCCCTCCTCACTGCTGGGGTCCGCATGGAAGGTTACGGCTGCTGTTGCTGCTGCCGCCGGACAGGTTGAAGCGAAGGCAGTGAGGGGGCTTGCAGTTTCTTGGCCATGTGGCTGTGGCTGGAGAAAGTGGTCAGTGTCATCGACTGATGGTTTGAAATCCTTGTATCGATCGCTGAAATACGCTCGCTAAGTGAGTCACTGCCAAGAGAGCCTTCGATCTCACCCCAAGTGCTAAAACCGGTGTTAACTGTCCCAAATTGCAGTTTTCAGGGCTGTCAGTCGAACTCGTTGGTTTCTTCTAAACTCGGTGGCTTACCCTATGCAGTAGCACATAGCTATTAGCGTGGCTGGCACTGCTCTGCCTTTGCTCAGTCACCTTCGTTCCCTTACAGTACAGGCGTGGCTGTTATCTGAATTGCTTCTGAGCTCACCCGGGAGCACAGGAGCTGCCTGAGCTTTGTCCTGTTTTGCTGTTCCTTACACCCTGCCTCCCTCCCACGGCACTGGTGTGAGCTTCCCCTCCGAAGTGGTTCAGCTCCTCTTCCTCCCAGGGCCAGCTCCTGCTGTCCCATGACCAGCAGCCGCCCTGCCTCGGTACCCTGACATTCATACATGAAACAAACAGCCTTAGAGGTTGTATGGGGGTGGGTGGGGAGGGGCAGCACATCTGACAGGACGTTCTGGTCATGAACTTTATTACACATTTATAAAAACTTGCTGTTCAGGCCTGGGAGCAAACAGAGCCTCTGCCCATTTCTCCTTCCATTCCTTATCCTGCGAGCAGTGGGGACCACTGCCTGTCATTGACTGCTTTTGGGAAACTGTAGTTAGCATTTCACACAAAATGAGCAGAAAATAGGTGACCTGAGGTGGCAAAGCTGCTGCTTGTGAGACTGTTAGATTACCTAAGCATCTAGAGCAGAGATTGAGATGTTTTAGGAGGTCTTAACAGGTTGCCCAGGGAGGTTATGGCTGACCTGGAGGTGTTCAAGGCCAGGTTGGATGAGGCTTTGAGTGACCTGTGCTAGTGGGAGGTGTCCCTGCCTATGGCAGGGGTTTGGAACTGGCTGAGCTTTGAGGTCCCTTCCAGCCTTACCATTCTGTGATTCTATGATCTTAAGTATGAAATAGACACTACAGGGAAGGCTTTACAACCTGAAATTGAAGGGGTTTGGAAACCAAAAGCTGTTGTCCCAGGGGGCTCTCCATGTTGTGTGAACCCCTACTATCCAAAGAATCAAGTCAGGAGCTCCAGCTCCTGCCTTTGGCCTCCCACTTGGCTCTGATTTTGTGCAAACTCTGCGCACTGCTGCTGGCTGAGGTAAACCAGAGTGTAGTGAGCTGCTGGACTGGAAGCACAGTGCCTGGCACAGAAATGGGACTCAGGAACAGTCTTTTTCCTAATGGAAGAAGAAAATAGATCATGCAGGATCTGGACATTAGAGCTCTTTGATACCCACATGCAGGTGCACTCCACGTGGCTTTTGTCTGTTTGACTTCACTGTGAACTCTTCTGACCCTCTTCTGGCTAACAGAGCTGTTGGGTACCTGCAGCCTTGGTGCTAAAGCCATGTTCAACTGAGTATAGGAGCTGAACACCTCCTCACTGGTTGGGAGTGTGGAATTCTCAGAGCTGGATGCAAAGCTGCCTAAACACTGATACATCATATTGCAGTCTTAGCCAAGCTGCCCTTGTTCTGATTCCGTGGCATTAAAAGAAGTGGCTGCTGGAGGACTGGGATGTTTCTTCAGAAACATGGTGACCTGAAGTGGCTTGCTGCAGGCTGAAAGCAGAAATGGCACCAGTAGGATGTCACTGAACTGGAAAGAGCTCTTCACAGAATCACAGAACGTTAGGGGTTGGAAGTGACCTCCAGAGATCATCCAGTCCCAGCCCCCTGCCAGAGCAGGGTCACCCAGGGCAGGGCACACAGGAACACAGCTGGGGGGGCTGAAAAGTCTCCAGAGAAGGAGACTTCCCAGCGTCTCTGGCAGGCCTCCAGCCCCCTCACAGTGACAAAGTTTTCCCTTCTGTGCCCATGGCACCTCCTCTGCTCCAGTTTGCCCCAGTGCCCCTTGTGATGCCCTTGGACATCTCTAGGCAGAGCCTGGCTCCTGCCTTGCACACCTTTAGCCAGCAGCAATGAGAGCAGCCCTCAGACTCCTGGGCTCCAAGCCCCAGCTTTCTCAGCCTGGCCTCACAGAGGGATGTTCCACTGCCTGCAGTAGCTTTGTGCCTCTGGTCTGGACACTTTCAAGCAGTTCCCTGAGGCCATTCTTGAGCTGAGGGGCACAGAGCTGGACACAATATTCCATATGCAGCCTCACCAGGACAGAATAGCTCTTGTTAAGGAGATATTTCAACTGAGTTCAGCTGCCTACAGAGCTGTATTAAGCTCCTTGATCTTGCCTTTTAATGCTTGGACAACATTTGCTTTCCTGATCACTTGAAGCCAACCAAACCTTGTACTGCTGCCACGAGCACCCTGTGTCTCCAGCCATGCCAGGAATTTTGCCCCTGCAGAATGAAGTGGCTCAGCTTGTTGATCTGTCCAAAAAATAATCTGAGGTAGAGGAGGTGGGGAGAGAAGATGGGTTTGGGCTTCAGGTGGGTTAGCAGTTGGAGGTGATTCTCTGGTTGCATGGTCAGCAGTGCCTACAGAGGGAAAATGAGGGGAAACATAGGGGAGAGAGAGGACTGGAGTATCTCTCCTCACTACAGCACAGCTTCAGACCAATGCAACCTGCTCATCAAGTGCAGTTTGCTGTCTGCTCTTCCTGAAGGGTTCTTTGTGCTGAACTTGCAAAAGGTTTGGGTTGTCAGAAGTAGAAAAAATACAATTTTTTCTTTCTGGATGATAGTGAGCCTTGGCTTTTTCATTGTTTGATGTTGGGGTTGGTTTGGGTTTTGAATGCTGCAGTAACAGTTTAAGTAACCATAGAATGGGAAGGTTGGAAGGGACCTCAAGGATCAGCCAGTTCCAACCCCCTGCCATAGGCAGGGACACCTCCCACTAGCACAGGTCACTCAAGACCTCCTCCAACCTGGCCTTGAACCCCTCCAGGGAGGGAGCAGCCACAACCTCCCTGGGCAACCTGTGCCAGGGTCTCACCACCCTCACTGCAAACAACTTCCTCCTAACATCCACTTTCAATCTCCCCTCTCACACTCCAAACCCATTCCCCTTGTCCTGCCATTCCCAGCCCTTGTCAATAGTCCCTCCCCAGCCTTCCTGCAGCCCCCTTCAGACCCTGCAAGGCCACTCCAAGCTCTCCTGGAAGCCTTCTCCTCTCCAGGCTGCACAGCCCCAACTCTCTCAGCCTGTCCTCACAGCAGAGCTGCTGCAGCCCTCTCAGCATCTTGGTGGCCTCCTCTGCACTGCCTCCAACACTTCCATGGCCTTCCTGTGTTGGGGGCTCCAGAACTGCACCCAGGACTGCAGGTGGGGTCTGAGGAGAGCAGAGCCAAGGGGCACAATCCCCTCCCTTGCCCTGCTGCCCACACTGCTCTTGCTGCAGCCCAGCACACAGTTGCTGTCTGGGCTGCACTCGCACTGCAGGCTCATGTTGAGCTTTTCATCACCCCAGACTCCCAGGGCCTGTTCCTCAGGGCTGCTCTCAGCCATTCCCCACCCAACCTGGAGTTGTGCTTGGGATTGTGCCTACCCAGGTGCAGGATCTTGCACTTGGCCTCAGGGCTGTGTGTATCATTGCCACTTCATCTGAGGGCTGGGCTGGGTCTCTAAAAGGAGATGTTTCAAAAACACTTTGCATTTAAAGCAAAGAACATAAGGGAAGAAAGAAGGGAGGATGGAATGTGTCTTGACAGCTTCAGTCAGGTCCAACACTGAGAGAAATTCTTTGGGGAAAGCTGGAAGTATAGGAGGAGAAATAAAATCCACTAGAGCTTATCTTAATAACTCTTCTTTTTATCTTCAGCTGCTCAAATAAAGAATTTGATGATCCAACTGGGAACCAAGCAGGATTCCAGCAAGCTTCAGGAGAACTTGTAAGTATTGTGGCTGCTCCCTCCCTGGAGGTGTTCAAGGCCAGGTTGGATGAGGCCTTGGGTGACCTGTGCTAGTGGGAGGTGTCCCTGCCTATGGCAGGGGGTTGGAACTGGATGCTCCTTGAGGTCCCTTCCAACCTTCCCATTCTATGATTTTAAGTATTCACTGAGCTAACATTTGTGTAGATTCTCTTTCATTTTTATCTGTTCTGAGAGGAACTTACTCTGGAGGTGCTTGAATTTCATGTAGTCATACTGACCAAAACTGGCTAGCTGCATTGAGTCAGTTACTGGATGAATTAAGGGCTCTGGAGAAGCCATTCAGCACTACAGGAACAGTTAGAAAACATTTAGTTCACTCACAAAGGGTCAGAAGACATCAGCCATGCCTTAGCTGGACTCTAAGAACTACCCATAGCAGCTTCACCTGTGATTTACAGCAGACCTGTGCCCTAGCACACCTGTGGTCCAAACAGAAGAGCAATAAGCAAAAGCAGCTAGGAATACCCATAAATGCTGAGAGGGTAGCTTGTGGTACAGGCAGATTTAGGCACTAGAAAGATTAGGCAGCCTGAGTGGCAGTCAGGATGCCACGTGGCATTTCAGAAGATGCCTATGGCAGTGGGGGGCATGGAGGAGATTTTTAACTGGACATAGTCCAAACTGACCCCTAGAGAGACTGAGCAGGCAGTCTGTGTGTCTGGGTGTCTGTTACAGACTTGGCATGCACAAGCAGCAAGTTAGGAGAAGAGAGTATTGTGTAGAGTCATAAAAGAAAACTCTTAAGTAAGTTCTGCCATCATCCCCTGATGTGGATCTCTGAATGTGCAACCTCCCCATTGCCAGAGGGGCTGAGTGTTTGGGAAGTTCATGGCTGCTCCTGATAATCACCTTACATTAGAAGGGTGAGATCAGGTGAGATGATGAGATTGGAGCCTGGTTGGGGGAGAGAGGAATTTGCCTGAGCTGCTCAGTTGCCTGGATCTGTATTTAATCTGTAGATTAAAGAAGTGATCAGTAGTGACCATCAAATAGCTTTCAGTTAATGGCATTGTAGAAGTGGCTCTGCTCTTTAGGGTCAGGGTGGTTGTGCTCCCCAGACTGCCAGCTGCCATAAAACATAACACCAAAATGCATGGTGATTCTGCCCCTTTACTCTGCTCTCGTCAGACCCCACCTGGAGTACTGTGTGCAGTTCTGGAACCCTCAGCACAGGAAGGACATGGAAGTGTTGGAGCGGGTCCAGAGGAGGGCCACAAAGATGATCAGAGGGCTGGAGCAGCTCTCCTATGAGGACAGGCTGAGGGAGTTGGGGCTCTTCAGCCTGGAGAAGAGAAGGCTTCGAGGGGACCTGATAGTAGCCTTCCAGTATCTGAAGGGGGCCTACAGGAAGGCTGGGGAAGGATTATTTACAAGGTCCTGCAANCAGCTCACCCACCCTGAGCACTCTGTGTAGCTCTTGGGCTGCTCAGCTTCCCTTGGGCACCTTCCATGTACTGCCTGGCAAAAGGCCTGGCCCTTGGCTCAGTGCTTTGTGCCTTCCTGGTCCATGTGCCTGTGACCTGCAGCTCATGGTTCTGCTCTGTCTAATCAGCTGCATCCTGACTGTGCCAGATGATGTCTGCACATGAAGTTCAGTGTCACTGATGTCTGCCTGCAGTGTGGTACTGCTGAAGGTGCTGCTGCACAGATCCTTTGCAACAACAGCTGTGCACTGCAATATTGTTGGACAACATGAAGGCTCAAAGCAAAGCCTCACACTTCCCAAAGCAGAAGCTGGATTGTTCCTCTCTCTGACCATTAACTTTCACCAAAGTATAAGAATTTAATACCTCTGGGTACTGGACATTTAACCAGTGGAGTTTGCAGTTGTCAAGTGGACAATTACCAACTGGCACACTAAGAGTTCACCCTAAAAATGGTGCTGCTCACTGAATGAAGTTCTCTGTCCCTTAAACTTCTCTCTCTGATGCCACTGAAGTTTAAAAAAGAAATAAAATATTTTAAAACCTCCTGAATTACCCTGATAAGCAGGCAGCACAGAGCTTTGAGCTTAAGTGTAGTCCAGAGTCAAGTTGATGGTCAAAGCTACAAGTGCCTCTCTGTGCCATGTTGGGGCAAACCCAACCATAATGATGGAGAGGGTCCAGGGGAGGGCACAAAAAGGATCAGGGGGCTGGAGAGCCTCTGATATGAGGACAGGCTGAGGGAACTGGGCTTGTTCATCCAGGAGAAGAGAAGGCTCCAGGGAGACCTTAGAGCAGCCTGCCAGTAACTGAAGGGGGCCACAAGCAGGCTGCAGAGGGACTGTGCCCAAAGGCCTGCAGGGACAGCACCAGGGCAGTGGTTTGGGATGAGAGCAGAGTGGATTGAGATTGGCTGTGAGGAACAAGTTCTGCAGCAGGAGGCTGCTGGAGCACCAACCACAGGTTGCCCAGGGAGGTGGCTGAGGCCCCATGGCTGGAGATGCTCAAGGTGAGGCTGGGCAGGGCTGTGGGCAGCCTGCTCTGGTGGAGATGTCCCTGCTGGGTGCAGGGTTGGGCTGGATCAGCTCTGGAGCTCCCTTCCAGCCCAGCCCATTCTGTGACAAACTGTGGCCCATCTCACATCCCCTGCTTGGTCATTGTGTTGGAAGTGCTCAGAATGTGCATTCCAGGTAGCAGCTCTTGTGCCTGTGCTTGCCCTTTTGCAGGCAGCAGCTGCAGCACTCTGCCAACCGCCTGGCCAAGGACACCAACGAGTACCTGAAGGAGCTGGGCTCGCTGCCGCTGCCGCTCTCGGCCTCCGAACAGGTAGGCTCACAGCATTGGCCTGCTCAGGTTGTACATCACTCAGTCCATGCTAGCTTGGACCTCACAGACAGCAGCCTGCTGCACTGTTGCTGAAGGAGGGACACATCTCACTGGCTGCATTCCCAGTGCCAAACAGGTACAAAACATCAGATGGGAGTAAGAAGCCCTAAATGTTTGGGAAGAGCCCAATGCTGCTTTTCTGAGTAGATCACCTTTAATAGGGTGAGAGAGGGGATCCTGTCCCTAGGCTCTGCTCTGCTCAGACCTCACCTCCCATCCTGCCTCCAGTGCTGCTGTCCCCAGCAGGACAGAGCTGCTGGAGAGAGGCCAGAGGAGGCCACAAAGATGATCCAAAGGCTGGAGCAGCTCTGCTGTGATCACAGACTGGGGGAGCTGGGGGGGCCCATCCTGGAGAGGAGAAGGATCCAGGGGGACCTTAGAGCTGCCTGTCAGTGCCTGAAGGGATCCTGTAGGAAGGCTGCAGAGAGATTTTGCTTGAAGGTGTCTAGAGCCAGGCCAAGGGGGAATGGTTTGGAGCTGAGGCAGAGCAAGATGAGACTGGAGCTGAGGAAGAAGTTCTTCAGTCTGAGGGTGGTGAGACTGCTGCCCAGGGAGGCTCTGACTGCCTTCTCCTTTTGGGTGTTTAAGGCCAGGTTAGTGAGGCCTTGAGCAACTGAGTCTAGTTAAGAGGTGTCCCTGCCCGTGGCAGGGGGTTGGAGTAGATGATCTCTAAGGTCCCTTTCAAGCAGAGCCATTCTTTGACTCTTTAAGAATCTTAAACACAATTATTTGTCAGCAGAGTTATTAACACAGTGCCTGGTGCTCTCAGGCAGCTTTCAGGATAACTGCTAGCCAGCTGCATGTCAGTGTGAAATGTGATCACACCAAAAGCTTCCCCTTGCATGTGATTTATCAGGAGCAGGGAAGAAGCTGACTCACCTGACTCATATTTGAATAACACAAAATGCAGTCAGGCAGTGACTGACTTTGTCTCTTGCCAAGCAGTGTTTTGAGTTCTCCCTTCCTATGAGAAAAGGAAGGGACAGTTCTCTGCTGCTGGCATTTCCTTGCTCTGCTTCCAATCAGTACCAGAAGACTGATCTACCTCATTTGGGGCTGCTCACTGGATGTGGGTCAGCAGATGTTGTCCCACTCTCAGTCTGTGGTCAGAGGTTTATGTGCCAGTTGCAAGCATGGCCATGTTTTGCCTGTTTGTTCTGCAAATGCCTTTCAGTTAATCTCCCTCTGGTGAACAAATTCCTGTCATGTGCATCTCACTGAGTGCTGCAGTCACTTTGGAAGCCCAGCAAAGGCTGCTGGAGCAGCCCAGTCAAAATCTGCAGCAGCTGGTGAAAGGATTATTGCTCCTGGATGGCTCAGATGGAAGCTGCAGTGTGTTAGGAGCCTGCTGTAGTGGTTTATTGCCGAAGAAATTAATTGCAAACATTTATTTCCTTGGAGTTGCTGTGGCCTGGACAGAAGCTCGTTGAAGGTTGAAGCCTGAGGCAGCTGTTGGGAATATCTAATAGAAAACATAAAACCTGAGCTTTGTGTCCAGCTCTGAGGCCCCCAGCACAAAGACATGGAAAGGCTGGAGAGGGTCCAGAGGAGGTCATGAAGATGATCAGAGGCTGGAGAATGTCCCCTGTGGAGACAGGCTGGGAGAGCTTGGGCTGTTCAGCCTGGAGAAGAGAAGGCTCCAGGGAGACCTTAGAGCAGCCTCCCAGTACCTGAAGGGGCTCCAGAAGAGCCAGGGAGAGACTTCTGAAAAGGGCTAGGAGTGCCAGGATGGCTTTGAGCTGGGAGAGGGAAGACTGAGACTGGAGATGTGGAAGAAATTCTTCAGAATGAGGGTGGTGGGACACTGGCACAGGTTGCCCAGGGAGGTTGTGGCTGCCTCCTCCCTGGAGGTGTTCAAGACCAGGCTGGATGAGGCCTTGAGCACCCTGTGCTAGTGGGAGGTGACCCTGCCCATGGCAGGGGGTTGGCACTGGATGAGCTTTAAGGCCCCTTCCAACCCAAACCATTCCCTGATTCTGTGACCAGAGTTGTGAGCATCCTTGGGCCAAGCTTTTTCACAGCTCTTGTTTCCCCTGCCTGGGATGTCAGCACTCCAAAGAGATGCTCTCTGGAGGCTAAATAAGTTGATACTGTAAAACAGAGAGGAAAGATAAGCTGAAATGCTTATCAGGACTAAGGATGTTCTCTGATCCAATAACAGCAGGCTTGTGGTGTGGCATGGCTGGGAGAGACAGCTCATGGAAGTGGGGTCATGGGTGCTGGCTGGAGTCCTGGAGGTGTGGAGCTTCTGTGATTGTAAGAAAGTTAAGGACAGGAGGAAGTTAAGTAGCTCCAGATTGGCTAAGTAAAGGCATTATAGGTAGCAAAAGGCACATCATTAAATGTGCCAAATTACTGGACCATGATTTGAGTGAAAGCAATGCTGTAGAAGAGCTCTCTACTTCACACCTATAACCAGACTGAAATTGGAGAACCTTCCTGCCCCAGAACTGTTCTGCAGTAGGCAGGGCACAGAGCACTCTGTGTAAGGAACTCAAGCAGGATGGGAGGACCCCAAAGGCTCCCTCGAGTGCCAGCTCTCACTGTTGCTGTTACCAGGCAGTTACATTATGGTGAATGGCCACGGCTGAACTCTTGTTGTGCTTCTCCAGCGCCAGCAGAGGCTGCAGAAGGAGCGTCTGATGAACGACTTCTCCACTGCCTTAAACAACTTCCAGGCCGTCCAGAGGCGAGTGTCAGAGAAGGAGAAGGAGACTGTGGCGAGGGCCAGAGCTGGCTCCCGCATCTCTGTGAGTATGGACACACAGCCTGGGGCTGCTGTAGTGAGCCTGGAGGTTTGGAGAGGTCCTGTACCTCCCTGCCAAGCTCACATCAGTGTGCTGACACCTTCCTGAGTGCAGATGAGGGCTGGGTGCATTAGCTCCGCTCTAGATGTAAGCAGGCTCTGACTTACTTCAGTGTGCTCCTTGCAAGTGTTAGTAGAAGGGGCAACAAAAATGATCAGGCTACAAAGGCAGGCTGGCAGAGTTGGGGCTGTTCAGCCTGGAGAAGAGAAGGCTCCAGGGAGACCTTAGAGGTGCCTCCCAGTACCTGAAGGGGCTACAGGAATGCTTCAGAGGGACTGCCCAAAGGCCTGCAGGGACAGGACGAGGGCAATGGCTTCAAACCAGAGCAGAGCAGATTGAGATTGGCTGTGAGGAACAAGCTCTGCAGCAGGAGGCTGCTGGAGCACTGCCACAGGTTGCCCAGGGAGGTGGCTGAGGCCTCATGCCTGGAGATATTAGGGGTGAGTCTGGACAGGGCTGTGGGCAACCTGCTCTAGTGGAGGATGTCCCTGCTGAGTGCAGGGGCTTGGATTGGAGGAGCTTTGGAGCTCCCTTCCAGCCTAGCCCATTCTGTGATTTCATGAACCTGGCAGTTGGAAATGTTGTGAGGATGAGCTGGGGATTCTCTGTGTAGCTGCTAACAAAGTGCTGCAGGCTGCTTGTTGCTTGACATCAGCCCTAGGCTGTGAAATGTAAGAGATCATTTGGAAGCTGCCCACACCTTACATTACATCTGTGTTTCTTTAGTTTCTTGTAGCCTCTTGTCCTGCCAATACCTCCAGTGTATGTTCAAACCTTTCCTCTGTTGGGTTTTGACAACCCTTTAAGAATTTGTAATAAAAAGGCAATTTTTGTCCCCTTGCCTTGGGGCTTTGTGTTAAGTAATTTACCTTCTCCAGGGGAACATTGATCTGTTGAGTTACACTCTGAAAGCCTTTTGCTGTCTGTTGAGAAAGGAAGTGCTGAACAATGGCAGCAGAGCTGGGTAAGCAGAGTAGGTGCTTCGATTGCTCTGACTCACAGAGACAGTCTGAGCCTAAGAATTAAATCGAAAGATTAATCTAAATCTTAATCAGTCTAATTGAAATCTGGAAGTTGAAGTGCCAGTGGCTTTCTCAAAGATCTGTCTGGGCAGATGTGCTTTACTTTGCCTGGTGAGGCCACATCTGGAATATGGTGTCTGATTCTGGGCCCTTCATGTCACAAAGGACCTCAGGGTCCTTGAGAGAGTCCAGTGTAGAGCTGCTGCAGGCAGTGAGCATCTCCTGTGGGGCCAGGCTGAGGGAGCTGGGGCTGGGAACTGGCAGCAGAAGAGCCTGAGGGCTGCCCTCAGTGCTGTGCTAAAGATGTGCAGGGCAGTATGGGGAGGACACAGCCAAACTTTGCCCAGGGGTGGCCAAGGGCAGCACAAGGGGCACTGGGTGCCAGCTGGAGCAGAGGAGCTGCCATGGGAACAGGAGGGGAAACTTTGTCAGTGTGAGGGTGCTGGAACCTGGAGCAGGCTGTCCAGAGAAGCTGTGGAGTCTCCTTCTGTGGAGCCTTTCCAGCCCCCTCTGGCTGTGTGCCCTGCCCTGTGTGACCCTGCCCTGGCAGGAGGCTTGGCCTGGATGACCTTCCAAGCTCTAACGTTTGTAACTCCAGCTCCTCCTGCTGATTTGGATCCTGGCTGCAGGGCTCACAACTGATCTCTGTCTTGCAGGCCGATGAGCGGTTCAGAGAAGAGCAGCTTGTGTCCTTTGACAGGTAACAGTTCCTTCTGCTCCTGATTTTCTGCTTTTAACTCTGTGTCACTGAAGATTTGTGGTGAGAGATGTTATTGGAAATTGGGCAAGGCTCTGCTGGCTGAATGCAAAGCAGAAAGATTTGAAATGCAGTTGCTGCAGTGCTTTAAATACAGAGTGAGGAAAGAACTGCCTGTGGCAGAGTTTTATGCTCCTTAAATGTAGATTTGCAGGCCTGAGGAGGATAGCAGAGTCCCTGGAGTCTGGCAGCTGGAGTTCCTCATGTCCTGGGCTGTGAGCACAGGATCACCAGACAGGGTTTCTCTCTCTGTGACTCCTACAAAGAGCCACTGTCATGGGCTTGGGTGTTCTCCAGCAGCCTGCTTGGAGCTGTTAGAGAGCAGTGGATGAGGCTGCCTTAAACTGAGAAGTGCTGCATGTTGTGCACTGGCAAACTAGTCCTGGAATGTGCACACAGCAAAGCATTTCTGTCACCTGCCAGAGCAGTAACAGTGTGCCTGCAGAGCTGACAGGCCTGGGAAATGCTCCTCAGCTGCTGGGCTGGTAGAGACAATTCAAGGCACTGCAGGAGTGTCTGTGGCCCCTGTCCCACTTCCTACTGGAGCTGGAGAAAACTGGAATGAAATCTGCCAGCCTTGCCTGTATAAATCAAGAGACCTGACTCATCAGCTGCACACAGGGGAGTGCAAACTGCACCTCAGCATGCCAGCTGCCTGCTGTGCAGCCCATGCAGTAGCTTGTGGCCAGTTAGGCTGCCCAGGGAGGTGGTTGAGTCACCAACTCTGGATGTGTTCAGAGGTCATTTAGGTGCTTGGGGGATATGGTTTAGGGCTGAACTTTGTAGAGTAGGGTTAATGGATGGACTTGGTGATCCTGAGGAGATTTTCCAGTCTGAATGTTTGTGTGGTTCTGTAATACACAGATGCTGTGATGAGTGTCACTGCCAGGGGAACATGCAGAGGCTCCCAGCTTGCTGAGAAACAGTTACACACAGCAGCTACTCCACACTCAAAGGTGTGCTACAGGGCAGAAAGTTCTGCCTTGGGTATCTCAAAACCCTGTTGCCATCTTGCAGCTGGATTGGTGGCATGGTCAGCTGTCTCTGAGCTAGTGCTGTGGTTTGTCTTCATTCCTCTTGGCACCTTGAGACTCTAAGACTTGCTGTGTGGTGTTGTAGAGCTAACATTGGAATGCCAGTGCCTTCCAGCACACCTCTTTGCTGAGAAGAGGGAGATGTTGCCCTTGAAGAACTCTGTATGCTGAACATGTAGGTACTGTAGGAGGAGCTGCCTTTGCTGTAACTTGTGCAGCAGTTACCAAGTGCCAGCTCATCAGGAGAGGGGTGGACTGGGATGCAGAGCTGTCTGTATTTTAACATCTTTTGGTGTGTGAGGTTATTGCTAGACCAGTGAATTAAAATACTAAACCCCTTTAATCTGCAAATGCCAAGCAGCAGCTGAAACTCTTTGAATGAAGACTCTTTTGTTCTGCTCCTGTTGTGCTTGCAGGCCACTCTCTGTCAAAACTTTCACCTTCATTTCTCCTGGTTTAGGGGATGGTGAGAGAGGAGGAAGGAACAGGGATTTGAAAAATACAGGAGAACTGAAGTCAGAGCAGAAGTAAGAAGGCTCCCTCTGCAGTGCTGCAGATAACTGCCACCTCCTAGAACTGTGCACCTAACTAAGTGCTTTCCAGCTGCTTTGTTCTTCCTGACCTGTCTCTCTTGTTTCAAATGTTCCAGCTGGTAACTTGTCACAAACCAGCCCTGTCTGTGTGTACAACTGCAGGGCCAGGAGCCTGGGGGTTGTCTTGTAGGAAACTTCTCAGCTTGGACTCACTGGCCCTTGGCTGTAAGTGCAGTGTGGACATACCTGTGCTCAGAGAAAGAGTCCAACTTCCTTTCCTTTCTTTCCAGCGGTGAAGACTGGAATCAAATGCAGTCTCAGGATGAAGATGTGGCAATAACTGAACAGGACCTTGAACTCATTAAAGAAAGAGAAACAGCAATCAGGCAATTAGAGGTGACCAGCAGATCCTGCACACTTTGACAATGTTGGGAGTTAATCTAAAGAAGTCTTGCAGTGCTAACTAATGGGATGGGCTGAGGAGATGTGAAGGTGGAGGAGTAGTATCTTGTGGAGAGGGCTGATAGCAGGCTCGGTCTCCCTGCTCCTGCTGAAGTACACAAGGTGTATTTTGCTTTGGTGTTGACTGGTGGTCCTTCAGAGGTGGCAGGAGTGGCTCTTGTTCAGATCATCTCAGTCCCAAGCTGTGCTAGCTGCTGGTGCCATGAAACAGATATTCCATAGCAGCAATATCCTAGGCTCCTGTGTTAACCCCAAGGTAGCATCAGGTGACCTTGGTCAGTGAATGGTCCTGTCAGTGAACTGTCCTGACAGTTTGGCAAGGGTCAGAGGAGGAACTGAGAATGAAGATCAGAAAAATGGTACCTAATGTTTGTTGTAACTTCTTGAACTGTTGTCTTCAGGCAGACATTTTGGATGTCAATCAGATATTTAAGGATTTAGCCATGATGATTCATGACCAAGGAGATATGATTGGTAAGTGTCTTGGGACAATAAGTTTCTCATTTGTTACTTGTTTTGCCTATGTAAGTTAATTTTCCCAATGTTTTGTCTCAAAGCATTGCTGATTTGGCTTTTAGACACCTGAAGCTCTGAGAAGTGTTGCAATGAGTTCTCTGTTTTTCCATAGATAGCATAGAGGCAAATGTGGAAAGTGCAGAAGTCCACGTGGAGAGAGCCAGTGAGCAGCTACAGAGAGCTGCCTATTATCAGGTAAATTCTGTCTGCTGGGGTCACTGAGCAGCAGTGGAACAGGCAGAACAAGACAGAGTGGGAACTGCAGCACACCAAACATTACGCAGAACAGGTCATGCAAGCTGGCACTCACTCAGGTCTGTGCTGCAAGGAGTAGGGAGTCCAAAAGCACTGGCAGGAGCCTTCTGCTGCAGTGCATGCTCAGTGCTCAGCTGTTGTTGCTGTTCTCAGGAGTTAGAGCAATTACACAAGAACAAATTCTCATGTTTTATCCATCTTGGAAACATCAGCCAAGGCACTGATACACAAAAATCCTTGCCCAGGCTCAGGAAGCTCCCAGTGACTGGGATTTGCAGCACACTTTCTAACTGCTGGGTTTCTATCCCTGTCCTTCCTGTCCCATCAAACCTCCCACAGTAGTTCTCTCTGCTGCTTCAATCTCCTGTGAGGAATAAGGGTCCTGCTTTACTCAGTCCCATATAGAGTCTCACTGCTGGGACTTGAGGCTTCCCTACAAGGCAGAAAATGGAACTCTGAAGCTGTTCAGTGGAGGGCACTGGAAGGCAATGAGACTCCTGTGCTGTGTAGCACGAGAGTGGAAAGCAACTTTCACTATCTGGCAGCATTTAGTTAGCAGTTTACTCCCTCTCCATAGCCTCCTCTAGAAAACTTTGAGGCATGTTACACATCTAAGTCTGGGAGCTTTGGATGTGTTTTTGTGTGTGGAGAAGGAAGTGCTTCTATAGAACTGTCCTCAGATGCTGAGTGTAGTGGTTTGAGAGTTTTCTCTCCCACAAGATTCCCCAGACTAGCTCAGCTGGCTGCAAGTTGAGGATGAAGCTGTGTTTTGCAGCCTAGCACAAAGTTACCAGCACACATGCACAGATACTGGCAACTCTTCACAGTTACATATACAGGTTAAAAGTAATACAGAAATTCACATCCCCTCCTGAACAGCAGAAGTGCCCAGGAGGGCTCCAAACTAACTCCCCTCCTCCTTCCCACCCCCTCCCTTATCTCAGCAGGCTTAGGTGCAGGGCTGAGAGGCCAGAGAAGGGTCAGAAGGAGAATGATTAGATTGAGATATACAGCTCCAGGCAAAGGAGTTAACAAAGCAAGCAGCAGCCAGACAGAGACTGAGGATCTCTGTTAATGTTTTGGCTTTGGTCTCGAAGCCAGTGGGCAATACAGACATCACTGTTGTTTTCTTTTCACAGCCAATTTCTCTCATAAAATATTCCAGTTAGCCTCAAAGCTGCAGACTGAGAGATCAAGTTGAAAATACTTGGTGTATATGGACAAACTTTGCTGCAGTGAATAAAGTGACCCAGGCTGTGCAGCACAGTAACCGCAGAGCAAATCATTGAGGCGATAGAAGTGCAGCACTATTTCCACACCAGCCCCCAGTGCCCCAGGGGAGATTTTATCAGAGAACTGCTCAGCAGTTTTATTACTCACCTGAAAGATCCAAACAGGGATGTTTGGCCTTCCTCTGAAACCCCACTGCTGTCCCTCAGGGTGACAAGCTTGTGGGTGGTGTCCCCAGGTTCTCTTTGTGGAGCCAGCTTGACAGTGAGCTTTGATTTTTCCTTAAGGGCAGCAAAACTTGTCACATTTAGATTTAACTACCTCTCTTAGACCACTGTGCTCCTAAAACTAAAAACAGCAGTTTAAGGGACATGCAGAAGTGTTCAGACCACGCTGGTTGCTTCTCCTGAACAAGTAGTGGTGTCAGGTGTTCTGGTTTGCTAAGTGGGTGACATTATCTGGCAGACTTGCTTTTCCTTGTCACCTCTTCCTGGTGTCAGTGCCTGTTTTGTCTTCTTTTATTAGAAGAAATCCCGTAAGAAGATCTGCATCCTGATTCTTGGCCTTACTGTGGCATGTATAATCATAGGACTCATTATCTGGCTGACATCAAAATGAAAGCTCCAGGTGGAACTCAGTCTCATTGGTGAGATTCTTTTCCTTCAGAGCGAACAGGCTGACCAGGCTCGGAAATGAACTGAGAGAGCACAAGCTGGAACTACTCCTAGTAATAGATATTAGCAACTAATGTGCAGATAAGTAGTATTTGGAATCAGTGAACCATGGAGACAGTATTTATCAGTTTATATACAAATTATATTGTTTTATGTAACAAAGATCTCGTGGGTTTGCTTTCTGTACTGTATTATTCCCTGTCCCAACTGTATGCTGAAGTGTGATCAATAATTGGAGCTGTCTTGGTTTTGACAAGTGGCAAACCTGTAACCTTTTATGTGTGTGGGTAACTGTGGTGGACTGGAATGTGAATGACCTTCAAAGAGGGCACAACACTGATTCACACAACCTCAGTCCAGCAGTTTCTGACGTCTCCAGTATCTGCCCCATGGTTTTATTAGTTTCCAAGTGGCTGTGGTCATCGACTGTCTTGAAGAGAAGGATGTCATTACAGGTGTGAATGACAAGGAGCAGCATGCATGGGTGACAGCTGGAACCACTGTGCTAGCCAGTGTAGCCTTGTGATGTTTTTGTTTTCTCAGCATGGTTTGGGTGGTTGTTCTCTCTAAAATTCCACATTTGAGAACAGGATGTTCTTTGACTTACAATCTAACAATGCAACTTCCTTAGAGACTTCAGCTGGTTGATTATTATTGGACCTTCCAGTGCGGACTCTCAAGCACTAGAAATACAAAGTTTAGCTGCTCTCTCCTATTTGTCTGCAGAAACTTCCAGGGAGAAAAGTCACATAAAGATCAGGAAGTGGGCACCAAGTTTACCAGCTAGCAAGATAGATGACTGGTAAATGAAATCTTGCTTCTGAAGAAAGTACTCCTGGAGCTCATTGGTAGTGTACTAGTGAATATCACCTGTGGCTTGTGAACATCTAGTATTTCCCCTTCTTTATGAAGCAAAGTGCAGAAGGGAAGTGCTGGGGTGTTCAGGCTGAGAATGAGTGTGCAAGCAGAAGAGGGCAGCTCCCAGCTGCATTGCTAGTAGGGCTGGTCTGAAGGTAGCAGCCACTCCCCGCTCCAGCTCTGAACTGACATCCACTGAGTGAACAGAAATCTGTCCAGAGCCCAACCCAGTGTGGTAGCTGCAGCATACTGACCTGTTTTGTATTTATCCTTATTCCATGTCTCCTGTGTAATACAGTCAATGTGAAGCTGGGAGGGAGGGTGTTCTGCACAGTGGTCTGCACTATTGCGCCGTCATTCCACCTAACAACCATCAATAAACACTTCTAAAAGCCTGGATCAGAGCTTCTGCCTCTTGCAGTTTAGACACTGGCACAGGGCTGTTTGCAGCTCTGTCAGCTGGACAGACTTTGTACCAGCAGCATTTCCTCCAGCTTTAATTCTGTGGTCCCTGCTTGTTACAGAGTGAAAACCACCTGGAGACACTTTCATGTGGGCATGCACAACTCCTGCATGGAGCAGCTGAATATTAACCTGATGCCTCAGAAGTTAGTAGTGGGTCAACTTTGACTATTTGCCTGTTGCTAGTGTCAGTTCTGCTCAGTCTGTACAGTGACATCTGACTTGAAAGCAGGAGACCTGTGTGTCACTCTGCTCCTTATTTTAAAAGTTCCCCCCCTCAAATGCTGGTGCCTGCTGCAGGGCAGGGGAGTCCTTTGGATGTCACACCTCTGCCTTTGGCTCCTCACCATGCTGGAAGGGAGCCTGTTTGTAGGATCCACCCTTACTCTAGTGTGGTTTAGTCTCCTGGCAGCTGGACTGAGAACACCAGTCTGTCTCCTTGGACTCAGGATTGCTGTCATACTTTGACTGCTTTCTCCTCTGACATCATTTGCTGCAGAAACTCTTTTTGACCACACTTTTGACTAATGTGACCACAAAAGATCACTGTTGTGAGCGCCTTTGGCTGCTGCTGCAGCAGCCTGGCACTGAGCTTTCCTGGCTCTCACAGGTGTTTTCTGCCACTCTGAGAACTGCTGGAAATGTACTCTGGGAGGCCTGGTGCTTGCCGTGAGAGCAGCAAAGGAGCTGGTTGCTCCTGGCACTTGTGGGAGCTGTGTCTGTGCTGCATGGGAGCGAGGGCCTCCCAAGCACAACTCTAGCCTGAGTGGGGAAGGGTTGAGAGTAGCCCTGGGGGTCTGGGGTGAGGAAAAGCTCAACCTGAGGCTGCAGTGTGAGTGCAGCCCAGACAGCAACTGTGTGCTGGGCTGCAGCAAGAGCAGTGTGGGCAGCAGGGCAAGGGAGGGGGTTGTGCCCCTTGGCTCTGCTCTCCTCAGACCCCAGCTGCAGTCCTGGGTGCAGTTCTGGAGCCCCCAGCACAGGAAGGCCATGGAAGTGTTGGAGGCAGTGCAGAGGAGGCCACCAAGATGCTGGGAGGGCTGCAGCAGCTCTGCTGTGAGGACAGGCTGAGTTGGGGCTGTGCAGCCTGGAGAGAAGGCTTCCAGGAGAGCTTGGAGTGGCCTTGCAGGGTCTGAAGGGGGCTGCAGGAAGGCTGGGGAGGGACTATTGACAAGGGCTGGGAATGCCAGGATGAGGAGAGGCAATGGGTTTGAAGTGTCAGAGGGGAGATTGAAAGTGGATGTTAGGAGGAAGTTGTTTGCACTGAGTGTGGTAAGACACTGGCACAGTTTGCCCAGGAAAGTTGTGGCTGCTCCCTCCCTGGAGGTGTTCCAAGGCCAGGCTGGAGGAGGCCTTGAGTGACCCGTGCTAGTGGGAAGTGTCCCTGCCTATGGCAGGGGGTTGGAACTGGCTGATCCTTGAGGTTCCTTCCAACCTTAACCATTCTATGATTCTCTGAGTGCCAGCTCCTGCAGAGCTGTGGCTCCCCGGGGCGGTACCAGAGCTCTGCGGGTTTGCCTCCGTCAGCAGCTGCCCGTGGCGAGTTACCTGTACCTACCACCTGGCTGGCTTTGCTGCTCGCTTGCTAGACTATGGGCGTCGAGAACCCGTTAGAGGGTTGCTGGGGGTGCTCCCCTGCCTTCGCACTGCAGCGCTTTACCGACCCTCCTTGTCAGCGCCTCCGTCCTCCCGCAGCATCGAGGCGGCGGCCGCCACCTGGGAGCGTGAAGGCGTGCCGGTGAACGGGTCCCGCAGGCACACGAGGCTAGCGGTAGGAAGCGGCGCTGCTCCCCGATAGCAAAGACCTCCTGCCCCGGACACCACCGAGCCCAGCAGCGACCCCTGCCCAGCCCGGGGCAGCGCAGCCCCGCCCCTGGCCCCGCCCCGCCCGC
>VWZE01019660.1:65024-84712 GCA_013396675.1 Eubucco bourcierii
TGGGGTCTGAGGAGAGCAGAGCCAAGGGGCACAATCCCCTCCCTTGCCCTGCTGCCCACACTGCTTTTGCTGCAGCCCAGCACACAGTTGCTGTCTGGGCTGCACTCACACTGCAGCCTCAGCTTGAGCTTTTCCTCACCCCAGACCCCCAGGGCCTGTTCCTCAGGGCTGCTCTCAGCCATTCCCCACCCAGCCTGGAGCTGTGTTTGGCATTGTGCCTACCCAGGTGCAGGACCTTACACTTGGCCTTGTTGAATGCCATGAGGTTGCCTGGGCACAACTCTGCAACCTGTCCAAGTCCCTCTGGATGGATCCCTGCCCTCTAGCAAGTGACTGTGCCACACAACTTGGTGCCAGCTGCACACTTGCTGAGGGTGCACTGATTCCTCTGTCCATGGCACTGACAAAGATGTTAAACAGTTTGTTGAGATGTGAAGCTTGTTCAGGAATGGACCTCACTTTCTAACAGAATGTTTTAAAGGCAACAGCTGTTCCTCTCCAGATTCTCTGTGCCAAGAGCAAGCTTCCTTGGCATTCATTGTACACAGGTCTCTGGAGAAGATGAGATCCTGAGTTCTGGAAATTCCACCTTCTCCTTGATGTTGGCTGTGTACAGCAGTCATAGAAGCCAAGATTTTTAGGAAGTGTCTAAATATAGGTTTCTGAGTCCACATTTAGAACCCTAAATAGCTGACCTGATTTTAAAGTAACACAGGAGTTCAGGTTGTCCCATCTCTGTCCTTATTAGCTGCAGCTCCACATCTCTCTTTAGCCTGGGCAGACTGTGCTCTGTTGGGGCTGCTGGGGGGCTGCTGGCTGTAGCTGCTGTAACCCAGCTGTGTGTGAACACTAAATTCAGCCTCTCTGGGGGGCACTGCCAGCTGCTAGACTTGGACTGAGAGATCCCAGAGGATCAGGGGCTTGGTTCTCTTTCTGACAGGGTTTCTGTTTGCTATTCAGTGTGCTTCTTTCAGGAGCTTGGGTTTGCATTCCTCTGCTTGATTCTCTGACCCTGGTTTTTGCCGTTTCTCCAGAGTTGTGCAGCAGAGGGTTTGCCATTAGTGGCGGAAATGATCTGCACAAATTCAGAGTCACCCTGCTGGAGTGCAGAGAGCAGTGACCTGGTCTGGGCATCCCACAGTGAAGCATGCAGGAGGATGTTTTCCTCATCTACAAGACAGAATGTTGCTTGCAGATGTTTTCATGCTCAGAGGCCTGTGCTGTGACACGTTTTCCTTCAGTTGTGTCCCTCTTGCTGCTAAGCATTTTAAGCAGCTGCTGTCTTCCCTAAGGCCACAAATGCATAGATGCAGCTGCTGTGGGAGAAGCTGAACTTCACTGTGTCCTGCTAGGTTGCATTTTGCAAGCACTGATTGCTGAAGGCAGAGCAGTAGATGTGCTGTGCCTGCCAAAGGCTGACTTTGTCATGAGCACAGGAGGTGATGGTTTGGGGAAGCAGTGGAGGGGTTACTGGAGCAGCCTTGAGTCAGTAAGGAATGGGCTTTGAGGCAGCAGCAGTTGGTGTGGGCCTAACCCTTTCAGAGGTGGGTTTGGGTTTTCTGTTGATGACCTTGATGAAAGCGACTGCAGTCTGCTTAGTGACACAGGCATGGTCAGTAGGGTGGCTAAAGCATTATCCAGGCCTTTTTGGTGTGATTTAAAGAGCAGAACAAGGTAAAACTCAGACATGAGAAATGGAAAACAGAGACTAAGAACAAGAACTTCTCAAAGCCCAGGAGCACAACAGTCAGAAGTGAAAGGACACAGGTTCATATGTGGAGGTAAAGCTACACTGACACAAGTCCGTAGGTTAAGCACAGTGACCAGCAACAGGTAACTGGTCAGAAGTAAATAAAGGACTGACTCTGTAAGGCAGGGAGGTGTCAGTGCAGCTGCAGAAGGCACTGATGCAAATGGGTAGTCTGGTACCTGTACTTGGGTGTCTATCCTGGCTTCTCACCTCTAATCCTGCCTCCAGTGCTGCTGTCCCCAGCAGAAGGACTCAGAGCTGCTGGAGAGAGGCCAAAGGAGGCCACAAAGATGCTGCCAGGGCTGCAGCAGCTCTGCTGTGAGCACAGGCTGAGGGAGCTGGGGGGGGTGCAGCCTGCAGAGGAGAAGGCTCTGGGAGGACCTCAGAGTTGCTGTCAGTGCCTGAAGGAAGGCTGCAGAGAGATTTTTGCTGAGGGGGTCTGAGCCAGGCCAAGGGGAATGATTTGGAGCTGAGGCAGAGCAGGGTGAGACTGAGCTGAGGAAGAAGTTCTGCAGTGTGAGAGTGGTGAGACTGGCACAGGCTGCCCAGGGAGGCTGTGGCTGCCTCCTGGCTGGGGCTGTTTAAGGCCAGGCTGGATGAGGCCTTGAGCAGCTGAGTCTAGTTGAAAGGTGTCCCTGGGGGTTGAAGCAAATAACCTCTGAAGTCCCTTCCA
This sequence comes from Eubucco bourcierii, assembly GCA_013396675.1. Lineage (NCBI taxonomy): Eukaryota > Metazoa > Chordata > Aves > Piciformes > Ramphastidae > Eubucco > Eubucco bourcierii. The sequence goes on from VWZE01019660.1 coordinate 67,448, forward strand.
ACCTGAGGCAGTCTTGGGTTCTGTGGTTCTAGGATTCTGTGTGGCAGAGATGTGTCAGCTCTTCCCCATGCCACTCATGGCCACTGCTCTTTACTGGGCACTGGTTCCTAGGTGGGAGCCCAGGTTTTGCAAGGGGCCAGCTCTGCCCTTTGGTGACTCCAGGTGTCCTGTGGTGCATCATCAGTAACAAGGAGGTGAATTGTTACATCTCTCTCACGCTTCCACCCAAGGACAAACCTAGGGCAAGTCTAGTTGAGAGGTGTCCCTGCCCATGGCAGGGGATTGGAGCAGATGAGCTCTGAGGTCCCTTCCAACCTGAACCGTTCTAGGATTGTCTGACTAAAGAAAGCTCAGATCAAACTGAAACAGAGTGGGAAAATGCACTGCTGGGGAAACAGCAACCTTGCTTTGAGAGAGACCACAGCTTGAGCTCTCTGTCCAAACAAAGAGGGATGGGGTTGGGATTTCTTAAAACCGTTTTTTATAGCTGAAGGGAAAGAACAAAAAATGTAGAATGGAAATTAAATGATTCAATCACAACTTCAGGGTGGAAATCTGTCAGAATCACAGGGCTTTGGATCAGCTGCCTGGTAGGCATAAGGGTTACAGTCTTGTCTTTTTTTAACTTGATTTCTCCAGGTGAAAGGTGTTGTCATGGATGTCATGGAACTGTAGCTCTCTCTAGCAGAATATTTATGGTCCTGCTCTCAGGAATTACATTTTGTGTGTGATCTCCAGATTCCACTGTATTCCATGGAGGCCTTACCCCTCAGTAAGCTACCAGGGGAACCAAGGGGAAGCAGTGAGATCTGGTTCTGTGCTGAACTGCCTTGTAACAAGAAAGCTTCCCTACTGGCAAGTTGAGGCTGGGCAAAGGCTTTAGTGCAAGTGGAATGCTTTGTGCAGTTGAAGCAGCCCCATCTCTGAGCAGAGACCTTCCATAAAGTGTTCCTCCAGCACAGCCATGGGTTGTGCTCAGGAGAGGTCTGTGGAGATCATCATGTTGGAACAAGTTCCTTTAACTGCATTGCTCAGGACTGGCAACTTGGCAAGTGTGACCTCAGTACTGCTGAGAGCAGAGGAGATCACAAATAATGGAATCACAGAATGGTTTCAGTTGGAAGGGACCTTAAAGATCATTTAGTTGTAACACCTTGCCATGGGCAGGGACCCCCCCTGCTAGTCCAGGTTGCTCAAGCCCTCACCCAAGTGCCTGCCATCAACCTGCACTGGTTTTTGGAATTCAAATGGCCTGACCATCCTGTTGCCTTCAGGCAAAACAAGGTTGATCAGCTCTTTATGCAGACTCTTCTTCCACACAGCAAGAAACCATTCTGTGTGAGCTGAAAGAATTGCCATGGGGTTTTGGTGGTGTCCTTGCCTTGCTGAAATGAGGGTGCCTAAGCTTGCTGCAGTGGCCATGCTGTGGCCTGTGTCTCGTTTCCATCACTGATGCACATCTGTGTGTTCAGCCAGCATCTTGGCAAGAGGAAGACTTCCCTTTATTCTCATTTCTTTCTACAGAAAAGACCTCAGACCTGCTGTATGAACTGAAAACCCAGATGGTTTCCTCTCACACTGTGGTGGTGACCAGTAACTTCTGTGTTAGCCTGGAGTGTTCCATCTGCTCCTCCACCCTCTGAGCCTTTGGCTGTCAGAAACAAAGGGCTCCTCTGAGCTGAGGGCTCTGCCTGGGAGCTTGTGTTCACCAGCTCACACTAGACCTTATTCCACACGTTTTCCAGTTTTTCTTTGTTAATTCATCTTCTTTCCCAAAGCTGAGGGCCAGTTTTTGCAAGTGCTGGGAAAGGCTCTCTCCTTTGCAGACCCAGGGCTCCTTCCTTGTTTCAGGAAATAATGAGCACCCTGGTTCTGTGGCATTCATTAGGAGCACAAAGGCACTGAATGCTTGCCCAGCTTCTCTCCAAGCCTCTGATGTGATGCACTCCAGTTTTTGTCCCTGTATGTGAAGCCTTCCATGCTGGTTCTCATCTGGTGTCCTTCCCAGCACGAGGAGCAGAGCTCATGCAGCATTCCAGATGTGAAAACATAGTTTTGTAGTTTTTGCACTGTCAAACTCCTGGGCACACACTGGCCAGGACACAGCTGCTGTTGATGTACACCTCCAGACTTTCTCTGCAGGCAGTTTCCAGCCACTCTGCCCCCAGCCTGGGGCATTGGTGAGGTGGTTGTGACCCGGGTGCAGGACCCAGCCCTTGGCCTTGTTGGATCTCATACAGTGGGCCTCAGCCCGTGGATCCAGCCTGGCCAGGTCCCTCTGCAGAGCCACAAGCACAGCCACACTCCCTCCCAGCTTAGTGCCATCTGCAGACTGGCCCAGGGTGCTATCAGTCTCATCCAGATCCCTGCTAAAGGCATCACAGAGACTATCCCCAGCACCCAACCCTGGGAAGCATCACTGCCTGCTGCTGCTGTGGCCAGCAGGGCAAGGGAGGTGATTCTGCCCCTCCAGTCTGGTGAGGCCTCACTTTGAGTGCTGTGTCCAGTTCTTTAGCCCCTATTACAGGAAGGATCTGCAGGTGCTGGGAGGTGTCCAGAGAAGGACCATGAGGATGATCAGAGGGCTGGAGCTGCTCTGCTGTGAGGACAGGCTGAGAGAGTTGGAGTTGTTCAGTCTGGAGAGGAGAAGGCTCTGAGGAGACCTTCTTGTGGCCTTCCAGTGTCTGAAGTGGGCTACAAGAAAGCTGGGGAGGGACTTTTTAGAGTGTTGGGTAGTGATAGGACTGGGAGGAACGGAGCAAAACTAAAAGTAGATGGATTGAGATTGGATGTTAAGAAGAAGTTCTTCAGCATGAGGGTGGTGAGAGCCTGGCACAGCTTGCCCAGAAAGGTGGTGGAAGCCTCATCCCTGGCAATCTTTAAGGCCAGGCTGGATGTGGCTCTGAGCAATCTGATCTAGAGTGAGGTGTCCCTGCCCATGGCACAGGGGTTGGAACTGGACAATTCCTGAAATCCCTTCCAGCCTTGACAGTTCTGTGATTCTGTGCTCCTGGCCTTTTTCTTGTTTTTCAAATGTAGCTAAGATCAGAGTAAATACAGCAGCAAGAGTGAGCCTGGAATTAGAGGAGGTAATGAAGAGACTGTGAATGTCAGAAGGTGACCATCAGGCAGGATTCAGTTTCCAGAAAAGGAAAGAGGTTGTGCTGGAGCCTTTGGGAGCTTTCCTGAGACCTGAACAGGTGTGCTGAGGATATGGCTACAGTGCTTGCAGGACAGGCTGGCCACTGAGTACTCAGGAAGAGACCACTGAAAAGCAGAGGGCAGGCTGAGGACGTCAGTACACTGCTTGTAGAGTTTATTTCTTGAAAGGCTTGCCTGTTTGGAAGAAGGAAGAGGTGGGGAAAGCAGCTTTTGTTTGCTCAGAGCAATGACTGAAGTTGTGTTGCAGACCACCTGGAGCTTGGCCATTTCAGTGCAGTGGGAAAAACAAATCTGGCAGTGCTCAGGAGCAGAAAGAGGAAGCACAGAGAAGTGGACATGAATCCATACATGAAACCTACCTTCCAGTGCCAAATGAGTGCTGGGATCTGAGGGGAGCACAGGAAGGCAGCAGTGCTCAGGTGTAGCCTGGCTGTGTGGGCTGCAGCCTGTCCAGAGGCTGGAGAAGGGCCTGGAGCATCTCGGGGGTGAGGAGGGCCTGAGGGAGCTGAGGCTGGAGCAGAGGAGGCTGAGGGCAGAGCTCATTGCTCTCTGCAGCTGCCTGCAGGGAGGTGGCAGTGAGGAGGGGGCAGCCTCTGCTGCGTGGGGGGCAAGGGACAGGAGCAGAGGGAATGGTTCCAAACTGCCCTAGGGGAGGCTGAGGCTGGAGCTCAGGAAATCTTTCTGCACTGGAAGGGCTCTCAAACCTTGGAACAGTCTGCCCAGGGCAGTGCTGGAGTCACCACCCCTGGGAGTGTTTGAGCAGCTGTGGAGCTGTGCTTGGGGACATGATTTGGTGGTGACTCTGCAGTGCTGGGTGCAGGGTTGGAGTGGATGAGCCTGGAGAGGTCTCCCAATGAGATATATTCTGTGATTCTCTTAGGAGCTGCTCTGTTCCGTTTGTGAAGAAGCTACTTTTCACCTGGAGAAGTAAAGCTTGAAGTGCCTCATGTTCCTGTTAGCTTAATTCTTACTGTAAACAATTCCAGTTTCTCTTTGGTCAGAAGCAGTCTGCCAGGAGGAAAAGGAAATGCAGATATTTTTGTATTTTCCCCCAAACAGTTCTCCATTTTTGTAGGTTGGGTCTGTAGCTCTATCAGAGTCTTAGCTCTAATGCTTTTATTAAATATTTTGATACTATATTTTACTTTCTTTATTTTCCAGGGCAGGAAAACCACCACCTGGCCTACATCTGGATGTAGTCAAAGGAGACAAACTCATTGAGGTATGAAAATGGAGCCTGTGTGCATTTGGTGTACCCCAGACACAGGCACCAGCAGCAGGACACTTCCCAGCATTTTCTGCACTTGCTCACAAGTATTTTCTTTCTCTCAGGTTCTTGATGTTCAAATCATTTTGGTGTACTCTGAAACTTCATTCTGAAGGGAATTTTCCCTTCCCTGTATGCCAAGAAGCTCTCACACTGGGCGATGTTTGAGAGGACAGAAAACTGCAGTGCTCAGCTAGCAGTGGCACTTTGATTCCAGAACATTAAACCTGTCCTAGTAAGAGAGAGAGGAAAAGAAAATGTTTGTGAGAGAAACTTAATACTTTATTGCTTCAAAGCTTCATTTTGGACTGAAGCTGACATTTGGTTTCCTACAAGATGTTTCTGTAGGACTGCAGCCAGAACATAGGAGATGCAGGAGCAGAAACTCAGATAACACAGGGGAAAAAATCTCAGGGACAGAAGAATAAAATTCCTGGGTTTGTACTGCTGGCTTGCAACAACGACCTGGTCAGGTCACTTGGTGGTGCTGTAGGCCTGACACCACTGTACCTTACAGGATTGTTGCCCTGTCCCACAGCCAAGTGCAGCGTGAATTTTTTTTTTTTTTTGTCTCCTCTCACCTTGTGGATCTGCAAACTGCATTGTGATTGGCACAGACACACTGAGGGATTTTTATTACAGCAGAAGAATTTGTCTCAAATGCACCACCTCACCTTCCACCTCTGCTTTTGTCATGTGTCACACTGAAGCTTGTAAGTAAAAAGCTTTGGTTGACAAGAAAAGGCCTCATCCAACCTGACCTTGAATACCTCCAGGGAGGTTGTGGAGCACAGAATCCCCCAACGTGATCTTTGATCTTTGGGTAATTCTGTGCTCCACAGCCTCCCTGGGCTACCTGTGCCAGTGTCTCACCACCCTCACTCTCAACAATTTCTTTCTCATCTCCAGTCTAAATATTTTGGTAGCTTCAATTGTGGCTGGGTTTTCATGTATGCTACCACAGGAGCATCACTCAGAGTCAAGTGTTCCTTTAGGTGTCCAGCAGGAGAGGTGCATTGGTTTGGGGTAAGTTTCCAGCATGTGCCTTGCCATAAGGCTTAGGCCAAAAAGCAGGAAAATGCTTTTCTTTATAGCTCACTGATGTTGGTGTTGCAGACTGGAGAGGGCCTCCTGCTCTAGATTTACACAGAATCACAGCAACACCCATGTTGGCAAAGGCCCCTCAGGAGCACCAAATCCAACCCAGATCCCTACTCTGTAAGGTTCACCCTAAAGCATTCCTCCAAGCACCACATCCAAATGACTTTTAAACACATCCAGGGTTGGTAACTCCACACCTCCCTGGGCAGCTCATTCCAGTCCCTGACCACTTTTCTCCATGAAAACCTTTTCCTAATGTCCAATCTAAACCTCCCCAGCCTCAGCTTGAGGCCATTCCCCCTTGTTCTGTCTGCAGTTCCCTGTGAGCAGAGCTCAGCAGCAGCCTCTCCACAGTGTCCCTTCAGGTAGCTGCAGACAGCAATGAGCTCTGCCCTCAGCCTCCTTTTCCTCACACTACCCATCCCCAGCTCCCTCAGTCCCTCCTCATTAGATTTATTCCCCAGGCCCTTCCCAGCTTCCTTGCCCTCCTCTGGACCCACTCCAGCACCTCCACATCTCTCTTGTACTGCAGTGCCCAACACTGAACACAACACTCAAGGTGTGGCCTCAGCAGAGCTGAGTCCAAGGGCACAGTCCCCTGCCTGCTCCTGCTGCCCACAGCACTTCTGATCCCAACCAGGATGGCATTTGGCCACCTGGGCACACTGCTGCCTCATACTGAGTTGCTTGTCTGTTACAACCAGCAGGTCCCTCTCAGCTAGGCAGAAGACACAGAAAACTGGAAGAGCCAATCCTGAGCTAAGAGCTCTGCACTCAGCCTTAATTTGAAAGGAATTTGGTACTAACACAGATCTAGAGCAGCTCAAGACATGTCTGAGCTGGCTCATAGCCACTGCTCACAGCTGACCTTCACTGGCCCTTGCTAGACACTGTAGCTTTCAAACCCTTGGCTTTGTGCTTGTCTTCAGGTCGTGGACCACGGATTCTGTGTCTCCTGGTTCTGTGACATCTTCAGAATCATTTTCAGTAGTCAGAGAGCTTCTCAGCTCAGCCTTCTCACTGCCATGCTAGCAGGAACATCTGCTGTGAGGGTTGTGCTTGGCACTGGGTTTTCATCGTTTCTTTCAGGCCATGTAAGGAGGTTCAGAGAGCAAGACCCATGGCAGTGACCTCAGGTGGTTTGGGGTGTGGCAGGTGGCCAAAGATATTGCAGCTTTCCCACCTGGGAGACTCTCTGAGGTTTTTTCCTGTGGTCTTTCTTTTGGAGTTTTGAGCTTAGAGAGCCTAAGAGTTTATATGGAGCTCTGTGCTGAATTCATCCTCAGGTGCCTGGCAAATGGAGACCATGGAGTCCTGACCAGGACTGAAGCAAGGCAGCAAACTGCCACATGGAAGCTGAAGATGCCCCACTGCTTTTGGGAATGGCTGGGCAATTTGGAATGTCATCCTGCTGGCTGTGCTGCTCAAAGTTTTTGCACCTGCCAGAGGCCTGGTTTGACTTTGTAAGCTGGGGGTCCCTCACTAGGTGGTACAGACATCCTGCTGCCCTCTTGACAACCTCCACGAGGCTCTTTTTGCTGCTGTGCAGCTTGCTGTTGACAGCCATTGCTAGTCTGCAGTCCAGGTGCTCCCAGGTTCAGCAGAGCTTGTGCACTGAACTCACCCAGAGGGCACAGAGTGGCTCCAGTTTGTGTCTTACCTCCTGACTTTGCTCAGAGCTGCCAGGCTCAGCGAGGTGCTGCCAGCCTGCCATGGCCGTGTCCCAGGTGCTGCAGGCTGTGTCCCAGGGTGAGCAGGGGCAGGCCCCTGGCTGCAGCTCAGAGCTCTCCTTGCTGTTGTGCCCCTGCCTGCTGAGCAAGAAGCAGAAGTGCTGCCTTGGAGGGCAGGGTCAGCAGCCTGTCCCTCATGGTGTTGCACACTGCAGGCAGGAAATGGCTGTGGGGTCACATGAAGCAGGGTGCTGGATGTGTAAGGAACTGAGCAGCAGCTCTGAGCCCTCTGCTTCTTCTCTGGTATCTGTGGCAAGTGGTGTGGCTTGTGGTAGGCAACAGCAACCAAAATATTCTTCTGGGCTCCCTGATTCAAGGACAGGGACTTGCTGGAGAGGAGACTGGAACAGCTCTGATGGGGAGAGTCTTTAGTCTGGAGAAGAGCAGGCTGGGTTTGGGGGAGGTCTCGTCAATGCTGATCAGTCCTTCAAGGGTGGGGGTCAGGAGGATGGAACCAGGCTTTGTTCAGTGGTGCCAGGGACAGGACAAGAGGCAGTGGGCACAGACTGAACATCAGAAGCTGCATCTGAACATGAGCAGAACTTCTGTAACTTAAGGGTGGCAGAGCACTGGAGCAGGCTGCCCAGAGGTGGCAGTCTCCATCTCTGGAGACATTCACAACCCTCCTGGACATGTCCCTGCATGCCTTGGCAGGGGTTTGAACTGGATGATCTCCAGGAGTCCCTTCCAACCCCCTCCATTCTCTGATTCTTGTGGATTGCTGAGCACTTGATACTAACCAAGCCATCTGTGTCCCAGGTCTTGTGCAGAGGCCTGAGGTACACCTTGTGGTTGCTGGGTCTGAAAAGTGCAACACTAAAGCAAGTCCTGAAGTGTTTAAGCTCAGTGTGTGAAGGATGACACTGGGTTATAGCTCAGAGGCACAGAACAGTTTGGAAGCATCATCTCAAAGTACAGGCAAGAAAGTGGCTTTCTGATGGATGTTTTCTTGCAGTATTTCCAATCTATGAATTCATTTCTGTCTTTGCAAAGTCTTCTGAAGCCCTGCCAAGTGTAAATGGTGGTGGTTTGTGCCTGGTGGGAGCAAATGAAAACTTGGAGGACATTCCTTTTGGTTTCAGGTGTGGAAAAAAATAAGAAATTGATGGACCAACTTTTAGGGTGCTTGAAATTGTGAGGTCACTGCTTGCAGAGCTGAGCACTGAAGTGTGAAGTAAAGAATCACCTTCTGAAGGTGACTCTCACACAGTCACAGATTGCATCTAGTTGGAAGGCACCCTCAGGGGTCAGCTTGTCCAACCTCCATGCAGTCAGCAGGGACAGCTCCAAGTGGAGCAGGGCTACATGAAATCTACTCTTGAATGTCTCCAGGGATGGGGCCTCAAACACTTCTCTGGGCAGCCTGTGCCAGTCTCTCCCCACCTTCACTCTGTACAACTTCCTTCCTCCTGGCGCCCAACCTAACTCTGTCCTGCTCCAGTTCCAAACCATTGCCCTCTGTGCTATCCCCACAGCCCCTTCTGATCAGTCCCTCCCCAGCTCTCCTGTAGCCCCTTCAGATACTGGAAGGTTGCTGTAAGGTCTCTCTGCAGCCTTGTCTTCTCCAGGCTGAGCAGCCCCAACTCTCCCAGCCTGTCCCCACAGGAGAGGTTCTCCATCCCTCTGAGCATCTTTGTGGCCTCCTCTGGACCTCTCCAGCAGCTCCATGTCCTTGTGCTGTGGATACTGGAGCTGGACAGAGTGCTCCAGGTGGGGTCTCAGCAGAGCAGAGCAGAGGGGCAGAGTCCCCTCCCTGTGCTGCTGGCCACAAGCTGCTTGGATTCACACAACTTCTTGAAATTCAGTATCTGGTGGTGCCTGAGAAGTTACTTGAATCAGTTGTGGGTGTGGGGAGCTGTTAGGTGCAGACACAGCTTGATCACCTAAATCTTGTTACTTTAAGAGAGCAGCCAAAATATGTAGAGCTCACAAAGCATTTACTGTCATGAAATCATGAGTCAGATGTACACTTTGAGGTGGTTTGATTAAGCCATTAGCAGATTATTACCAGAAGGACCAATTAACTGTGAACTCATCATGATGTATACTGGTAGGGGGCTGAGTTAATCAATTCATTCTTTTAGGGCCTTAAAAGAGATAAGAGAAACACAGCAGTCAGTGGAGTTCTTGTTACTGCATCCCAGGGTGGGAGAACTCCCAGCTTGGGGGCTGGCAGGTGTTCAAAGAGCAGGGAGAAAGCAACTTAGCAAGCATGGAGCACATCTGAGGGGAGAAAAGTGAGTGGGGAAGTGCCACCTGAAGGGAGCAATGCTGCAATCTCTGACCTTCATCACTGCTCAGCAGGTAAGCAGCTGGGGCTTTGCAGGCTGATCCCTAGAAGATGAGGTCCCTGCTGTTGCTACTCTTGCAGCTATGCCAGAGGGCTGGAAATGCTGTCTTGTGCCAGGCTGTGTCCTCTGTGCAGTGGTAGTGGCACAGGGTCAGTCAGGTGCTCACTGTGCCAGGCCTTCCCATAACTCACAAACCAAACATCTGCCTGTAGCTGCCCCTTTCTGGCTGACTCTAGGGCTTGTACAGCTGGCAAAACTAGGAGGACACAGCTGGGAACCATGAATGCTGCAGCCAGAAAGGGAGCTCCTTCCTTAGCACACTCCTGGTACCTGTAGTCCACTGCTCCTCTAGAGCCAGCAGATCCCCCTCTGGCTGAAGGCAAACTGCTCCAGGCCACTAAAACACAGATGACTAACATGGCAAAAAAGGGCTTTGCAAGCTGTCAGATGTGGCAGGAGGAGGCATAGCTGGGGATGGCAGGAGGGAGAGGGGAGACAACCCCAAGTGTTCCTTCAGCTCAGAGCATGCCATGAATGCCATCCTGCCCTGAGCAGAGCTGCTTTCTCCTGATGCCAAATGCAGCAGCAGCAGTCACTTGCTCAGGTGGCTGAGCTGTTGTGTGGGCATTGGTGAGCACTTCAGAAACCAGGAGAAGTCATCTGGCAAGAAACCTTTGCTGCACTGCCAGCCCTTGCCTCGTGCAGCTGGAAGTGAGAGCCAGGCTGGGTGAAGAAACTGGGATGCAGTGAGAAGAGAGGCTGCAGTGCTCAGGAGCAAGAGGTTCCTCTGAAGAACAGTGTCTGCTGTGTACTCAGGGGGCCTGTCCCAGCACCTCCCTTGGCTTTTCAGAGATGATTTCTGTAAGTGCTGTTGTGCTGTGTGAGGTCTTGTCTGGAGAAGAGACAAGAACCAGGATGAATTAAGAAGAAATGCCAGGCAGTGGTTTCATGAGCAGCCCAATGTGGATGCATACCACAGTGCATGCTCAGTACAGCTTCCAGCTCTGCTGCTAAGGTCTGGACTCTCCTGCATGTCCATTTCTGGACAGAAATGAAATTGTGATGTATCAGCCTGGAGATGTAGCATAGGTGCCTGGCTTAGACAAGGCCCAAGGTCATCAGCATTGACAAAGGGGCCAGAATGGGCAGGAGGTGTGAGAGGCCTTTCTGAGCCAGGCTCATGCCTTGAGGAGTTAGTGTTCTCCCCAGGCTGTCTGACCTTGGCTGTTGGAGGCAGTAACTGGGACTGTCTCCTGTTCAGCTGCTCTGATTTCACAGGCAGCAGGTTTGAGTTTGTCTCTTTCCCAGTGCCAGCTCAGAGCTGGTGCTCAGCTGTGGTGCTTGGTTTGCAGCTCGCTGTTTGTCCACGTTCCTGAGTGTTCTCAGGAAGGTGCAGAGGCTGAGAGCCTGACCTGTGTCTGTGCTTGCTGTCCCCCCCCCAGAAGCTGATCATTGATGAGAAGAAATACTACCTGTTTGGGAGGAACCCTGACCTCTGCGACTTCACCATCGACCACCAGTCCTGCTCTCGGGTCCATGCTGCCTTGGTCTACCACAAGCATCTCAAGAGGGTTTTCCTTATAGATCTGAACAGCAGTAAGTAGAATCATCATAGAACCATGGAATGGGCTGGGTTGGAAGGGACCTCCAAGGCTCCTCCAATCCAAGCCCCTGCACTGAGCAGGGACATCCTCCACTACAGCAGGTTGCCCACAGCCCTGCCCAGCCTCACCTTATCTCCAGGGATGGGCCTCAACCACCTCCCTGGGCAACCTGTGGCAGTGTTCCAGCAGCCTCCTGCTGCAGAACTTATTCCTCACATCCAATCCCAATCTGCTGTGCTCTGGTTTGAATCCATTGCCCCTTGTGCCAAGCAGTGTGACAGTTAACCAGACAGAAGCTTAAAATTTCTGAACCCAAGACACTTCTTCCTCTGTTGTTGTTGTCTGCACTGTGTGGATAGATGACCATAATCTGAATTAACATCACTAAGGGTTAGAACCAAAGGAGTGTGAGCTGCAGTCAGCTCACATCTGCTTCACTTGGTGTTCAAAACTCTTCAGAGGCTAAGGGAAAGCAGGGAGTGACTTGGCCTTTCCTTCATAATTGCCATTCCTTGCCATGACTTGGTGAGGACCTGTGACCTGTGTTAGCTTGGCTGCTGAGATGGCAGCTGCAGAGGACACAGCAGTACCTCTTTGACTGTGTCCCAGAGCAGCAAGGAGGCTTCTGAACTTGGTCAGAATCACAGCAACATTCAGGTTGGAAAAGACCCTTGAGATCATCAGGTCCAACCATTAACCCTACTCTGCAAAGTCCACCCCTGTGACCTTTGAAGACCTCAGGGCTGGTCACTCCACCCCTCCCTGGGCAGCTGAGTGTCTGACCACTCCTGCTGGGAAAAAAATCTTCCTCATTTCCAGCCTAAACCTGCCCTGCTGCAGCTTGAGGCCATTGCCTCTTGTTCTGACCTGTGAGCAGAGACCAGCACCAACCTCTCGGCAGAGCTGTAGAGAGCAGTGAGGCCTCCCCTCAGCCCCAGCTCCCTCAGTCGCTCCTCACAAGATGTATTCTCCAGAATAAGATTCGTTCTCAGGGCTTGAACTGGAGTACTCTGAGCTCCAGCTGGTGGCTGGCAGACTGACCTGCATTTTGGTGTCCTCAGCACATGGCACATTCCTGGGCCACATCCGCCTGGAGCCTCACAAGCCGCAGCAGATCCCCATCGACTCCACGGTGTCGTTCGGCGCCTCCACGCGGGCATACACCCTGCGGGAGAAGCCTCAGACGCTGCCCTCGGCTGTCAAAGGAGATGAGAAGATGGGGGGGGAAGATGAAGAGCTCAAGGGCTTGCTGGGCCTGCCAGAGGAGGAGACAGAGCTGGATGTGAGTATGATGGCACAGTGTGGCCGAGGTGGTTCTTCCGGCTAGCCTGGAGGTGCTCCTGGCCCACAGAACCATAGATCATGGAACCACAGACTGCATCGGGTTGGAAGGGACCCTCAAAGGTCTCACCCCACTGCAGGCAGCAGGGACAGCTCCAACTAGAGCAGGCTGCCCAGGGACACATCAAGTTTGATCCCAAATATCTCCCAAGGATGAGGCCTCCACCACCCATCCCTGGGCAGCCTGTTCCAGTGTCTCACCTCCCTCACTGCACAACTTCCTCCTGATGTCCAAACTAATTCTGCCCTGCTGCAGTTTGAAACTCATTGCCTCTTGTCCTATCCCCACAGACCCTTATGAACAGTCCCTCCCCAGCCTACCTGTAGGTCCCCTTCAGATTTCAAAATGCTGCTCTTAGGTCTCCAACTTCTTTGCTTGGGTTCAGGTTCCTCATGTCTTGGCCTTGAACATAGTCTGAGGTGTCCTCTGCACTCAGATAAGCACAGACTATCTGGGTTTGCCATGACAAGCCTGAAATGATGCTGCTTCCCAGAATCAGTGACCTAATAATCCTGAGATCTTCTCAGTAAGGCTTGCCAGGGATACAGATCCTCCAGCTACCACCCCTGCAGGTCAGGAATGATTTCCCAGGCTCTCCCCACTGGCAGGTGACAGTGAATGCTGCCCACCTTCCCAGCCAGCTCGTGCAGAGGCAGAAGGCAGTGTCTCTGGCACACATGGGATGGTTGGGGTTGGAAGGGACCTCTCAGGATCATCTAGTCCAGCCTCCCAGCACAAGCAGGGTCAGCTGGAGCAGGCTGCCCTGCACCATGTTGTCAGGCTCCCTGGGCAGGCTGCTGCAGCTCTGGAGCCCTCCTCCTTCCTGGGGCTCTAAAGCTGCAGCTAGGCAGTGTGCTGTGGTGGTTGGGTGTGCACAGCCACAGGATGGAATCAGGCTTCACACAGGAGCTGCTGACACTGCTCCTTCTGCAATTTCCCCTAGAACCTGACAGAGTTCAATACAGCCCACAACAAGAGGATTTCCACACTGACCATCGAGGAGGGGAACTTGGACATCCAGAGACCAAAGAGGAAACGGAAGAACTCCAGAGTCACCTTCAGCGACGACGACGAAATCATCAATCCAGGTAAGAAGCTGAGCTTAATCTGTAGTTGATGCCCTGAAGACCTTTTTCCCAGTGCTCCCATAGGGATTGCTCATGGATAAGGAGAGCAGAAATGTGGCAGCCAGTGTTTGGCATCTGCTATTTCAGAGAAGCTACCATGTGTCCCACCTGGGGCTTTGAGCTTTCTTCTAGAGAGCAATGATGCCTGCCCTGAGCCTCCTCTTCTCCAGGCTTTGAACTTTCTTCTACCTGTAAGCCAGCTGCATGCTTTGTGCAGGACAGGGACATCACTGCTCAGAATGCTCCCACCTTGGAACAGTCTCTTGGCTCCAAAAGCAGGAACATGGGTTAATTTTTCTGCCTTCTTTAGAACCTAACTGGGAACTGAACTCATTTGGTTTTCATCTTTCCCTTAGTGCTTTCCTTACCTGTTGCCTAGGTTGTGTGTCTGAGGCTCAGAGGTTTCTGTGCAACAAGTCACCCTCATCCTTTGTGCCAGTTCTCAGTTAGTCATTTTCCTCCCTTAGCTGTTTTATATTCCTGCCATTCCTATTCCTGATGGCTGCTATTCCATTTAACAGGAGTAGCCTGTTCAGGAGCATGCACTGTAAAGAAGAGTCTGGGGCTGGTTTCCCCTGGCAGCAGCATGCCCTGGTTTGCAAGGGTGTGCAGGGCACATCCTGCTGCCAACAGCAACCTTCACACCACTGGAAAGAGAATTTTTTCAGACTTTCAGACACTGCTTTGAATTCTTCAAGGCTCCCAAGGATTTCTGGGGCTAGCTGCTGTGCCTCTGAGCCATGTGCAGAGCCTTGTCAGCAGCAGCTCTCAGCCCACAACTCCTTCTGGTCAGTGCCATCAGCTTCCCTTCCCCCTTCTCTCGCCTTTCTCACCTGCTGAGCCCTCCTCCAGATACAGCCACGAGATGTCTCCTTGGCTCTGACTGAACATGAGCCAGCAGTGGGCCCAGACCAATGGCCTCCTGGCCTGGATCAGGAATGATGTGGCCAACAGGACCAGGAAGGTTCTTCTGCCCCTGTGCTCAGTACTGCTCAGGCCACACCTTGAGTGCTGTGCCCAGTTCTGGGCCCCTCAGTTCAAGAGAGATGTTGAGGTGCTGGAAGGTGCCCAGAGAAGGGCAGCAAGGCTGGGGAGGGGCCTGGAGCACAGCCCTGTGAGGAGAGGCTGAGGGAGCTGGGGGTGTGCAGCCTGCACAAGAGGAGGCTCAGGGCAGAGCTCATTGCTCTCTGCAGCTCCCTGAAGGGAGGTTGGAGCCAGCTGGGGTTGGGCTCTGCTGCCAGGCACCCAGGGGCAGAACAAGAGGACACAGCCTCAAGCTGTGCCAGGGCAGGCTCAGGCTGGAGGTTAAGAAGTTCTTCACAGCAAGAGAGAGATTGGCACTGGGATGGGCTGCCCAGGGAGGTGGTGGAGTGCCCATCCCTGGGGGTGTTCAAGAGGAGGCTGCATGGGGCACTTGGTGCCAGGGGTGAGTTAATGAGAAGGTGTTGGTTGGACTCAATGAGCTCAGAGATCTTTTGCAACCTGCTTAATTCTGTGACTCCTCTGAGCTGGGCCTGAGAAGATCCAAGTTCTCCATACAGACTCCTTCACTGGCAGCTGTTGTGTCTCCTCCTGTACCCTTACTGAAGCCTTCCCTCTCTTGCCTTTCCAGAGGACGTGGACCCGTCTGTGGGGCGCTTCAGGAACATGGTGCAGACAGCAGTGGTCCCTGTCAAGGTACAGAGTAACTCCCAGCTCTCTAATCCATACATCAAGGAAGTTGTTTGCAGTGAGGGTAGTGAGGCACTGGCACAGGTTGCCCAGGGAGGTTGTGGCTGCTCCCTCCCTGGAGGTGTTCAAGGCCAGGTTGGATGAGGCCTTGAGTGCCCTGTGCTAGTGGGAGGTGTCCCTGCCTATGGCAGGGGGTTGGAACTGGATGATCCTTGAAGTCACTTCCAACCTTCCCATTCTATGGTTCTATGATTCTATCAGCACATTCCAGGGATCAGCTCCCTCTAGGAATTACCCCTCAGGAGCAGAATGTTCTGTGGTGGGAAGTGTCACTATTGAGCAAAAGCCATGGTCACATTTCACAGCAGCTGTGGTCACTTCTCTTCAAATCCAGCCTGGGCTCTTCTCTCTCAGTGACAGATGGGGGCAGTGGCAGGCTTGGGGTCGTTCTCCCTCTAAGAAAGAAACACGTGCAGAGGACTGCAGCGTGGTAGCTTCCAGGCAGCAGTTGAAGTTGTGGGAAGCACACAAAACAGTGCCAGCAAGAGGTTGGTTGGTTGAAGATTTCTTGAGGTTGTCTGTGGAGCTGGCAGGGTTTAGGCTTTGCCCCAGGGTGAGGATGCTGCCAGTGCTGTGTTTAATGTAGAAAGGAGTGTTTGTGAAACTTGAGGGTAGCCAAGCCCCAGGGTGACAGCAGTGCCACTTGCTGCTGTGCAGTAGGCAGTGTGTGGGAAGGGATAATTCTGCAGAAGCCCAGACTATGGCAGGAGATTCAAATGATCAGGAGCTAGACAAAACCACCCAGGGGATCTAGAAGGTGCAGTTCCTTACTGTGGGGAGAAGGAGGCTCTGTGCTACTGACCAAAGTCCTGCTCAGTCCAGTGTTCAGGACAAGCTCAAGACTGGAGGTAAGCAGACCTGAGCTCCACCTCCTGTCACCCCTTCCTGCCCTCTGCACACTCAAAGAGTTTACTGTTGGGTGGTTTGCAGGGAAAGCAGAGAGCTGCCCGGGGTCCGTGCCGGTCTGCGGCTGGCCTGTGCCTCTCGGGGCCGCAGGCTGCCCGCTGGCCTCGCTGACACTGTCCCATCCCCGTCCCTGTCTCCCCGCAGAAGAAGCGCCTGGACGGCTCGGGCGCGCTGGGCAGCGAGGAGGCAGCGTCGCGGCGCCTGCAGAGCTTCCCCTACAGCGGAGGACTCTACGGGGGGCTGCCGCCCACACACAGCGAGGCTGGCAGCCAGCCGCACGGCGCCCACGGCACGGCCCTCATCGGCGGCCTGCCCATGCCCTACCCCAACCTCGCCCCCGACGTGGACTTGACTCCCGTTGTGCCCTCGACGGTGAACATGAACCCGGCGCCGAACCCTGCCGTCTTCAACCCCGAAGCTGTGAACGAGCCCAAGAAGAAGAAGTACGCGAAGGAGGCGTGGCCGGGCAAGAAGCCGACCCCGTCCCTGCTGATCTGAGCCGGGCAGAGCTGGGGGAGGGTGGGAGCAACGAACTCCAGAAACTGTGGCTGTGCAGTATCGTCTTTTTAAACTTCCAGTGTCCTAAGCAGCTGTAAACCCGAGGTGGGAGAAGTGAGATGTCCTTTACAGACCTGTCTGCAAGCGTTTTTATATGTCTGTTGAAACACAAATACAGCTGTCACCTCCTTTTGAACAACAGCACCTCTCAGCCTTTTCTTAGCCATTTCTGGCCCCAGAAGTACTTTTGATAATGTCACCACCCCTCTGAATTCTGATCTGTGCCCTGAAGGGGCAGAGGCATCGATTTTAATTCTCACTTAGGGCATGACCCTGCAAATCTGTGTCCTTAGGTGTGGTGCTTACTACGATGAATAAGGTTCCTGCAGGCGCTGCTGCTGGCAGGGCAGCTGTATCACAAGTCCGTGTTTGTGGGGCCAAGCCTTTAGGAGCTCTCAAGTTTGCAAAGTAGAGGTCAGCTTTTATTTGTTACACTTTGAAACACG
>VWZE01019661.1:8773-21725 GCA_013396675.1 Eubucco bourcierii
CCTTCAGATACTGGAAGGCTACTATCAGGTCCCCTCGAAGCCTTCTCTTCTCCAGGCTGCAGAGCCCCAACTCTCTCAGCCTGTCCTCATAGCAGGGCTGCTCCAGCCCTCTGATCATCCTCGCGGTCCTCCTCCGGAACACTTCCATGTCCTTCCTGTGCTGAGGGCTCCAGAACTGCACACAGGACTCCAGGTGGAGTCTGACAAGAGCAAAGTGACAGAATCCCCTCCCTTGCCCTGCTGGCCACACTGCTCTTGATGCAGCCCAGGACTAGGTTGGCTGTCTGGGCTGCATGTGCACACTGCAGGTTCATGTTGAGCTTTTCATCAACCCAGACTCCAAGGTCCTTTTCCTCAGGGCTGCTCTCCAGCCATTCACTACCCATCCTGTATTTGTGCTTGGGATTGTGCCTACCCAGGTGCAGGACCTTACACTTGGCCTTGTATTTGTCCCTGGTCTCCCTAAAAACAAGGCTCCAGGCTCCTGTCTTGTAGTCATTTAATAATTAAATGAACAACCCAGTTTTGAATGAAATTACTTTAACCAGTTATTTGAAAAATAAGATTTGTGTGATTATCTCCAGAGGTCCCTCCAACCTCAGCTACTCTGTGATTCTTACAGCATGGCTGTAATTTATAATCTTACCAATCTGAGAATGAAGATGTTCTGTCTGCTGAAAAAATTAAAAAAAAAAACAAACAAAAAGAATGCTACCAGATCTAAACAATTCATTGTTTTTGCCATTTCTTCTTAGGGCTGTGAACACTGCTGTTGAGGACATTCCCCAGAACTGGAAGAAGCAGAAGCATGGAAAACAGAAAGGAGAAGTCAGTTAATCATCTTGATTTTTTATTTAGTCCTCAGAGTTTCTTATTTTTTACTGTCCTTTTAGAACTAAACCGTATCAGAGAAAAGTCATTTTTGCAGGAGTGGCTGGCAGAAAGTATAGTTCAGTGGAATTAAGCCAAGAAATCATGCACTGTTTTTTCTTGCAAAAAAACTCAGCGCTTTATTGGTGCCAGCTTACTTGGGGATCACTAAATCTGCAACAACCAGGATCAGAGTATTTTGGAACACAACCATATTGTTCTCTACTGTTGGTTCAGAACTCTTGGCAGATTGCTGAATGACTACTGTTCACATCACTGAAAAAACACTTCTCAGATTTGCTATGTGCTCAGGAAGCTCATAGTCTCCAGCACCAGGCAAGCAATGAAAATTTGTTATTTGTCAGGGGTTTTTATGAGAGGAAATAAAGTGATGTGTTTGTTTGTTTGGGGTTTTCTAGTTTGTTTGTTTTTTCTCCTTTCCCTGGACTAAACCAAATAAACAGAGATTTCCATTGTTTTTCTCTTAAAGCAGTCATTAAAACTGAATGTTCTGCCTGATTTACAGAAACTCAGGTTAAAACAATAAAAAACTAAAATGCTTACCAGAGATGATAGCGCAATTTACTTTGTTAGATTATTGCAGGTGGGCACAGTTTTAAGTCTGAACACTCCCATAGAAAGTATCCTTAAAACATAATGGTAATAGATAACAGAAAACAATCTGAACAGTTTTCACAGAAAGGATAATTCCTGAAAGTAGAATATAATTAACACTGTGACTAACTAAGCCCTTCGCCTCCAGCTGAAAATTATTTGCTACTTATAAGAACAAATTAGATTAACCATCTACACCATCAGTTAACTTTATTACTCAAATGTCATCAAATATAAAGAAAAAAGAAACTTTTTTTTTTTTTTGAGAATTGCTATCCCATTCTTCAATTGAGTGCATAGTTCCAATAATTTTTTAATTGACATTTTATTGTAAATATAAACCAGGTACACATCTCCAAAGAAATATTTAAAACCCCACCTCATTAAATTCAGTGATCTAGTAATCAGCATATATCCACTGCTATAGGCTAATGGAAGGTGGCAGAGAATGCCTGGCCTGCTTGACTTGAGCTATGTAGTGTGTGAGAAGGTTTTTGACTACAGTTGTATTTTGACACTTGAATATCCCCTTCATCTATTCCTTGGCAACATTTCTGACAGATGGAACCATCCCTTTTTAAAATCTCCAGTTTTCAAAACTTTAAAAATCTCCAATGAGTATGCTTCCCCAGTTTCTATGTGCCATCTATTCTGGTCTTTAATTATCTTTGTCACTGGAGCATTCTTTCTACAAAGTTCCTCCTAAATCTGCTTTTGTTCCACTTCAAGGGTATTTCTTTTTGTCTTACAGCTTGAACAGAAGAACAGTTTGTTTCCCTTCCTCTCTGCAGAAACTTTTAAAGTATTTGAAACCTGCTGCATCTCTAAGTTGCCTATTCTTTGGGCTATAGTCCGGTTGCTTCCATTTTTTATTACAAGCCAGCAGGCTTTTTGGACAATGTGAGTAAGAGGGTAAGACAGAATGCAAAGTCACACTCTCTACTACTGTTTGGAATTTCAGTCTGTGGAAGTTAAAGCAAAGTTAAAGGAGTGGGGGCACTTTCCATACAGAATTTCAATTATACTCACCTTCCTCTACTTTGGCACTTTCAGAAGTCTTAATGAACAAACAAACAAACCAGCCACCCCTTAGCAAAACATTAAAGACTGAGGTCAGAAAGGCTACAGGCATCTAACACTATGTCTGAAGTAAACCATGAAAGACTAACAAGAAAAGTTTTTTGGCACTTCTAGTCAACCTCAACAATTTTCATTAACATAGTAGCAAACCTTTCTATTTGGAGTGTTTCCTCTTATGGAAGATATTTCACAGTATCACCAAGGTTGGAAGAGACCTCAAAGATCATCAAGTCCAACCTGTTACCACAGCCCTCAAGACTAGACCATGGCACCAAGTGCCACGTCCAAACCCGCCTTGATCACCTCCAGGGATGGTGACTCCACCATATTTCCCAAGTGAACAGGGCTTCTGGCTGACAATTTCAGTAGCCACTGAAATTGTCTGAGGTCTTTCTCAGTGTACAGGAGGGTGTTAACACTTTCTGTGGCATTTGCTGAGAAGACACTCCAAGTACCTTTCACCAGCACACCTTTTAAAGTCATCCTTGGTATTCCTGGTTGCTTTGAAACTGATCCTAATTAAGAAAGTAACATAACATGTGAATATGGAAGATCAGTTTTACAAAACAGAAGAAACCATTTTCATCCATTATAATGTGAAAGCACTACCAAATATATATTTTTTTTCATGTACTTTGCATGTATTAGAATTTTCATGGACAAACTCAGTACTTCTTGCACAGAATCACAAAATTAGATAATATATCTGGTTGGAAGAGACCTCAAAGTTTATCCAGTCCAGTCCAAGTGCCAGGTCCACAGGCCACTTGAACACCTCCAGGGAAGGTGACCACTGCCCTGGGTAGACCATTCTAATGCTTCATTACCCTTTAAGTGAAGAAGTATTTCCTAATATTCAGCCTGAACCCCTCCTGAAGAAGCTTGTAACCATTTCCTCTAGTCCTGTCACTTGTCACCAAGGAGAGGATGCCCCTGCTCCTTGCTCCAGCCTCCCTTAGGTAGCTGTAGACAGCAATGAGCTTCAGTCTCCTTTTCTCCAGATTGAACAACCCCAACTCCCACAGATGATCCTCGTGGGTCACATACTACAGGTCCTTTATAAGTCTCAATTAATTGCTCTTCTCTGTACACAATCCAGCACCTCAGTACCAAAAGCATTGATGGAACGGAAAGGGCAAACCAAAACCATACCTCTGACACAGAAGTTACTCAGAACCAGTTTAGCAATATGGTGCATCAATATGAATTGGGACTGCACTCCTGTTCACTGAGAGGTGTAGACTATGTGAGGCCCACTATGTAGGGACAATCCTCAGTAAGTTAAGAAAGCAATCCTAAAGTTAAGCCTGTAATTAGATGTACATGAGTAGGCACCTTATCTTTCTTTGCTAAGGGTTCTGAGGAAGGCAACAGTTGTCATAATATATTCAGAATAATACAGAGGAGAAACGTAGAGCCTCACAACATCTGATGGAGACTAGAAATGATTGGTTGTATTTATAGATAAAACAAGTCAGAAAATCCATAGGTATTTGGATAAGTACTGAATTTTTAAAAAGTAAAATGAAATGCAATCTGTTTTTTCCTCTATTAATTGACAGTACCACAATCATATTAACTTTTAATAAATTGTCTCTACAAGGTGAAGTCAGAAGACAATTTTTATAGTTGTTAAACAGTGGATGTATAGGAGAGCAGTTAAGCCTCATGAGAACTTTTTTGATAATCGGGCTTGCTTTAATTGTATAGATGAGAAGTCAGCAAATATCTGGCCTTTCCATAAAAATGCAACACACAGTTCTAACTATTAGAATTATAAAGGAAACATATTCCTTTTTACAGTTCAAGTCTGCTTGCTCTGATTTTTAAAGACATGACTGGAAAAACTCTGATGTTTCCTAATAATGAAACTAAAAAAGAGTAAGAAAGCCCAGCTTTTAAACCACAGGTTTACAAATGATGTACTGGATGTTGACTGCAGCTCTCCATCTGGGAATACTACTGGATGTCTACTCCAGCTAGGAGAGAAGACACTAAGGTAGAGAACAAACAAACAATCTATCTAAGGTCACTTGGAAACAGGATCATGGTTGAGTTTTAAGTCGGTGCTCCCCTGACTACTAATCAGTAACGTTTACATTGCAGTCTGTTATTGTGCCAGGTAACATCCACTCTAGTATCAGTACAGGCAATTTAGATGATCTAGAGAGAGCAAGCAGACTAATTTATGTTATTGGTATATATAACAGAGAGAGTAGATAAAGTAGCTGTAAAATAAGTAGGAAGCAACACCTTGTGTTCACATTGGTCTTAAGTTTTTTGCCTTAAAGCCGATCTTTAAATTCAGTGTTATGAAATGTAATGTATATTACTTACAAGTCATAGATACCTGTCACAGTGAATCCTTGACTGACCCTTGATGGATGACATTGTCACAGTTGGCATTTCAGGAGAGTCTGTGCAGCACTTCCAGGCTGCAAAAGAGGAAGGAAAAAGGGGGTGGGTGGGAATTGTAATTATGTTTACCAAAGACACAGAGCTCCTTCTGCCTTCATCCATATTCTATGAGCATTCCCCCTTCACCTTCCACATTATTAACCATTCACTTAACAATGAAATAAATACTAGCACAGAAGCCAGCCTTGTATGTCAGAACAGAAATGTCAGGTTGGAATCACAGATTGCAGCACAAAAACATGAACAAACTCATAGCCTCCACAATTTTTTGGTCTGATTTGTGAATGAGGTGTGGATACTTTATGGAAAAGACTTATTCTCCAAATCTTTTTTAGTAGCACAACTCTAAGCAACTTCTTTCACTTAAAAATTTCATAGCTGCATTCACATTATAATTGCTAAGTGATATTTGTGTTCAAAACAACACATTAATCATAAGAGACATGACCTTTAGAAAGACAACATTCTTGCTCCTTTTGTTTGTCTGTTTTCACCTTGGGATAAGATGCTGCATAAGTTAAGGCAGGTCAGAGTTAATACAAATGGAAGAAAGAATAGAGTCATTTAAATCATACCAGCTATCATTTTATGTAAGAAAAATGTAGTTATAGGAAATTGTTTCTGCAGGGTTCAGCAGAGCATCATTTTAATTACCAGATAACATTTTCACAGACTGATTTCATATCACCTTTCTAGTAAATAAGACTGATGTAAGAAAGAAGGCAAAAACTCCAGCTGAGGTTGAAATACCTGAGATGGAGAAAACAAAAACCAAAACCAAACCAAACCAAACCAAAACAAAACCCTCAAATACCCAAAAAGTGTAAATACAAAAATAACTTCCAACCTGTGTTCTTTATTTTCTGGAGCTGTTTGGAGTAGTTTACCTGGAGAGAAGAGAAGCATACTAAACCAGAAACATCTCATCGTTCCAACAGAGTTACAGAAAGTTTGTTCTGGTTTATTCCCTTCAAAAAAATATATTGTAGAGGTAATTTCAGTGAAAGTTATAATGAAAATAGCAGAATAAAATATGCATTCTCTTACACTTGTGCACATGCATGAAACTATAAATCCTTAAAACTTATGAGAGAAGGGATAAGAAAGGGAAATATCAAAGTTTATTCTTATCAATCATCCAAGGTTTTTAGTATGAAGCGGCTTGGATTGGTGCCCTGGATTTGCAAATCCCATCCTCTGTAATATAATTACGTGACCTGTTGGAAATGAAATTGCATGCCATGAAATACTGCACAACCCCATAAATAATTAGTGTTTCCATTTTCCAAACCAAATTGATAGAACTGGTATTTGGTGTACGTCTTTCAGTGCAAGAAGTTGTGCCAGACTTGTGATGTTAATTCAATTTTCTGCAGTTGGAATGATAAAGCTAGAGATTTTCAAACTGAATCCCCTTGCCAGCATGAAGGGCAGGTTAGATGTAGGTGAGTTACAGGATGTTCAAAGTCAGCACAAATACCTTTTAGAATGCAGAAAGATATTATGATTTTTGTTTTGTTTTGTTACTCTTCTCAAAGTAGTAATTCTTGTACCTAATTCACTGAGAAGAAAGATACCCTCTTGTGTGGAACGTGAGATGATGTGACGGTTTGGGAGTTCCCCACCCCCCACACTTTGTAAAATGACCCAGACTAGAACTTGCCCAGCTGGAAGTTGAGGAATGAAGCTCTATTTACAGCTTTGCACAACGTACCAGCAAGTATATACACTATAGACAGGAGTATTTACAGAAACATACAAGTTAAAGGTAATACAGAAACACAACACCCCTCCCAGAAATCAGAGACCCCAGGAGGGGCTCCCAACCACCCTTCCACCTTCTCCCCACCCCTGTACCTTACCCCAAGTTTTGCCTTATGCACAAGGTGAGCTCAGAATATTGGTCAGATGGGTTAGAAGAAAAGTGGTTAGTGAGATAATTGGCAGATAGAAGCCAGAAGTTGCTAGACTGCCCGAAACACTGTGCCCCAGATAGTGACTGAGTTATCTATGTTTTGAGTTCTTTTCTTAAACATCTCAGCAAGCCTATGAGTGAAGTAGACATCATGATGTTTTCCTTTCACAGCCTATAGTGTAATTTTCTCTATTAAAATGCTCCAATTAGCCTATAATCAGCACAGATGGGGCTTTCTATATATGTATTTTAGCAGTCTCAAATCAGGTGTGATTTGCACCAAAGGCATTCTGTATTTTTGTGATACCAATACACCATTCCAGAGAAACCCCAAGTGAGTACATATCTCAGTGATCAGCTAATTATGAAAGCAAATCTTTTCCTTGCACTTGAAAACTGTATTTCTATGACAGATTTAGACAGCAGTCAATGAAACACTGTTTCACAATACATTTAGGAAACCTAAGTGAGTCTTATGATTCTTAAGGCTTGAGATCCTGGCAAGACTGCTGATGAAGTCAGCCAAACAAGATTAGCTGCTTGCTAAGAAACATGACAGTTTAAACCTAAGGCCCGCCTTCCAGTATCTGAAGGGGGCCTACAGGAAGGCTGGGGAGGGACTATTGACAAGGTCCTGCAATGACAGGACAAGGGGCAATGGGTTTAAACTGTCAGAGGGGAGATTTAGACTGGATGTTAGGAGGAAGTTCTTTGCAGTGAGGGTGGTGAGGCACTGGAACAGGTTGCCCAGGGATATCGTGGATGTTCCCTCCCTGGAGGTGTTCAAGGCCAGATTGGAGGAGGCCTTAAGTGAGCTGTACTAGTGGGAGGTGTCCCTGCCTATGGCAGGGGCTTGGAACTAGATGATCCTTGAGGTCCCTTCCAACCTTACCATTCTATGATTCTAATTGTCAATTTTGGCCTTTCTTTTTTGTTTTTTTTTTTTTTTTTTTTTTTTTTTTTTTTTTTTTTAATTTTTGAGAATGACATAAATTAGGAATAGAACTGCTCAAAAATAAAAGCTCTCACTTCAGGGAGTATCATATTTATTCAGGTGGAAGAAACAAGCCTTGGTTTATTTCAGTCTCGTTTGGTAAAAGGTCATTAAAAAACCCCAAACATAGTAAACCATTAATAGTTTCAACTGACTACATTTCTGTTAATACCCCAAATTGTTTCAGAACACAGACTAATGAGAATGGTATGACAACTATAATTTGATCTTCCACATTGGCAAAGTTTGCAGGTCCTTCCAAAGAAGCTTGAGGTCAAGTATAATATGGTGTGGAAGATTTGGACACCAAGAGGATTGCTGTTGGGTCACAATCATGTGTCTGGGCTGAGACGACAAACCCAAACAGGTAAATAAGAACATTCAACTACAGAAAGGCTATGATTACAAGCAACAAAATACAGCCTGGGCTGCCTCCTTGTAATTACAAAATTGTTCTGTGGTATCCTGAAATGAAAATAACAAAAGATCTTCCAAAGCTCACAACAAAATCCAGATAAGGATTT
Source organism: Eubucco bourcierii (assembly GCA_013396675.1). Lineage (NCBI taxonomy): Eukaryota > Metazoa > Chordata > Aves > Piciformes > Ramphastidae > Eubucco > Eubucco bourcierii. Next base: position 17,190 of record VWZE01019661.1, read on the forward strand.
CCATACATTACCAGGTCAGGCAGATTCATTCAGTAGCAAAAAAAAAAAAAAAAAAAAAAAAAAAAAAAAAGAAAAAGCCCCATATTCCAGCAGAATAAAGAAAGTGTTAATGTCATGCATTGCAAACTAATGACAAGAGGAATTTTTTCTGCTGTGCCACTAAATTTAGAGGTGCAAGACAAGGTCTATCAGTTTCTAGGCTGATTCTCTCTGTATGGAGAGGTTTTTATACCAAACCGGTAAAAATGAGACACAAGAAACAACACACTTCTGTATTAATAAACTTAAATATTTTTAACAAATTCTCGAGTCTCAAAGGGCAGGCAGTAACATGCTTTGCAGTTTGAAAGGTCAGTTAGTTACTGGGCCCAAAGAAGAAAAAATGTCAGGATTGCTGAAAAAAGAACACCGATTTAGACACTGAGAGAAATGGGGGGAGGGGGGGGAGAAAGACGAAACCACATAACAATAATACAAACAGACAAGATAATCAAGCTGTTTATTTTCTATCCAATGGACTAAGTTAAGTTCAAAACTCTAGATCTTCTCCTTTTTATTTCATATGGTAGAGGGAAGATTTAGACTAGATGCCAGGAGGAAGTTCTTTCCACTGAGGATGGGGAGGCTGAAGGGTGGTTGTAGCCAGGGGGAGGTTGCTTTCTCCTCTCAGGCAACCAGCACCAGAACAAGAGGACACAGTCTCAAGCTGTGCCAGGGGAAGTTTAGGTTGGAGGTGAGGAGAAAGTTCTTCACTGAGAGAGTCATTGGCTACTGAAATGGGCTGCCCAGGGAGGTGGTGGAGTCACCATCCCTGGAGGTGTTCAAGGCGCGTTTGGACGTGGCACTTGGTGCCATGGTCTAGTCTTGAGGTCTGTGGTGATGGGTTGGTCTTGATGATCTTTGAGGTCTCTTCCAACCCTGGTGATACTGTGATACTTGATTACATCAAAAGGTAAGATTTACAATTATAATAAAGATTAGAGATCAATATTTAAAGATGCCCCTGTTTACTGCAAAAGGGGTGGGACTAGATAGCCTTTGTAGGTCCACCAGCTCAGCCACCTAAAACTCTTCCACAGCTCCAAGACTGATGATGTAGTTACAGAGCCTAGCAGGGACAGGTAATAGTAATCATTACAGGTAATAATAAATTTCTTCACCAGATATCTGCATAAGAGTCAGAGTTTTCCTGTGGACATGCCAGGACAGAGGACAAAACTTAGCAGAAATCCAAAATTTCATTACAAACTTCATTACTTTTAGAACTGAGGAAGAGAGAATTTTTTCATCCATTTTCTCATATAATATATACTTAAATAAAGAAGAAATCCTCAAATCTACTAAACCAAAGCTGATCCCATCTACCTGTGTACATAAAAGTAGGGTGAAGGAACCAAAAATAGCAGATATTAGTGACTGCACTAGGTGTTCTTTGGAAGATATATTGTGGTGTTGAATGCAGCATTTACATGCCTATGTAGGTTACGCTGGACTAAAATAGAATTGCTCATGTAAGGAGAATTCATATCCTGAGAAAGGTGACACAGAAATGTCTGCCTGTGCTTTAGTGATCTGTAACGCCAAGCAAGGTCAGCTAAGCAGCAAATGTATTTTATAGCAGTTATGCCTCTCTGGGAGCAATACAGAAAAAACATTCTAGTTACTGGAGTTAAAGCACATTTTTAAATTTTTTTTTTAGGTTCACAGACATTGTGGATGAATATGGCCAGTACAGGACTATATTTGCATGATTCAAAAGACCTCTTCAAACATTTATTCAGTTATACAGATCGTGTGAATATGTATGCATTTGGAACAGAGCTGCTCAGGCTAACTTGCATGTTTGATTGACCCAGAATAGTTTGAAAATATATCCCATTGTTATTTCTCCCAATCTGTCTTAGTAACTGGCTTTAAAAAAAAAAAAAATCCTTTCTGTTTCATAACTTTTTTACCTTTTTAGAGACTTGCTGTGAGTTAAAAGAGCATGAGCAAAGGAGTATGGTGAGACATTCAGCACTAGTATGGATGTAGCAGCAACGATCTACACGCATCATGCCACCTAACTCTTAATTTTATTGCTGCTACTAGCTTTCAAAAGGAGCAATGAAACACCTGTGATCCCAAATACTGAAATGCAGAACAAACCCTGGTATGTCATGAGAATCAGAGCACCTCAACAGGATCAGTGGACTTAAAGTTGATTTTAATGTTAAAAAGTGCTGACTGACCTTTTCCATTAACTAGTTCACATCTCCACCAGACAATGGAGTATCCATAGTGCACTAGCAATAAGGTGAAAAATTCATTCTTTAGAAAGAATTAACTGAATTAAAATGCATCTGGTTTTCAGGAAAGCAATTTGCATTGATGTTTTTGAAGTCTCTATCTAACTGTGTGCAGTTCTGGAGCCCTCAGCACAGGAAGGACATGGAAGTGTTAGAGAGGATCCAGAAGAGGATCATGAAGATGATCAGAGGGCTGCAGCAGCTCTCCTATGAGGACAGACTGAGAGAGTTGGGGCTCTTCAGCCTGGAGGAGGCTTCGAGGGGACCTGATAGTAGCCTTCCAGTATCTGAAGGGGGCCTACAGGAAGGTTGGGGAGGGAATATTGACAAGGTCTTGCAATGGCAGGGTAAGGGGTAATGGGTTTAAACTCTCAGGGGGAAGATTTAGACTGGATGTTAGGAGGAAGTTCTTTGCAGTGGGGGTGGTGAGGCACTGGCACAGGTTGCCCATGGAGGTTGTGGCTGCTCCCTCCCTGGAGGTGTTCAAGGCCAGGTTGGATGAGGCCTTGAGTGAGCTGTACTAGTGGGAGGTGTCCCTGCCTATGATGGGGGGTTGGAACTAGCTGATCCTTGAGGTCCCTTCCAACCTTACCATTCTATGATTCTACAGTCAAAAAGTGTATGACTTAAATGCACTACAAAATAATTTCTTCATTTTATAAAGATATTTCACATAGGATTCTTCACATTATGTTTTAAATCAGTTGTGCTCGATGCTTAAAAGCATACCAGGAATCAACTGCTCTTTGATAAACAGCAATGGAATTGTCAGGGTTAAGGAAGGACAAATCATTGACTTCAATAAGAGACCTTGGATCTGATTGTCAAGTTATTTGGAAAATATCTTAGGAAAAGTAACTGTGGAAGCCCTGAAAACTATAAGGCAGGTTCTTGGTTCTTCAACTTTTTTAATAACAAGCCCATAGAAGACAATCTCTTTCCTGACCTCAACATACAAAAGCACTTACAGCCTGTCTCAGTACCAGTAGACTGTTATAACCCAACACAAGAGTATATCTGCATGCTTGTAAGACTGAAATGATGGTTTTTTGTCATCCTTGCATGACACAGAGCCATCATTTAAACAACTTGACTGTATGCTTCCTCTTAGAATACCATAATCAAGAATATGAAGTGATACAGTACCAAGGTAAGTCTGTCTTCAGTAATATGCACCTTCCCTTAAAAGGAGAGAAGAAACACCCAGGCATTAGAAACCAAAGAACTTAACCATGTAACTATTTAAACCTCTCTGTTCTATTCAAACTGTGGATCTTGGAAGGTTGTCTCTGAGACTTTTGTCATGGGTTTTAAAGAGTGGACAGAATGAGACACTCTCAAATGAATTGGAAAGAAACACAGAATTATATTTGAAAAGAAAGATACAGGTAAGTTACAGAGACTATACAGCAGTCCATAGCAACCTCCTTGAACCTCTCCCCAACCTGAAACTAAATCTACAATCCCCAATGTTCTTTTTCTCCTGCCCCAGCACCTCAGCCACTCACAGGCTCAAACAAGGCATCTGCAGCCATAACCAGGCTCACTTCCTACATGTTTACCTAGAGAAGTAGCTTCTGCCAGAGACAGCAGGCAGGAGGGAGTGGAAGGGAGTATGAGTTGGTCTTGCTGCCAGCTTATAAAGAAATAGCAGAATTATGGAATTGAATAACCATTTTACACTTTCCTATGTCCACCCCTAGATTCCATTACTCCCTAGAGGATTTTTAAGTCTATGATTCCCAAACTATGACAACGTTAAACTCTAGAAAAAACACACAGGACCACAAACTATATCATCATCAGGTATATCATAACTATATCATTCTTCAAGTATATTAGTGAGAAGAGGAGAACTAGGGACAATGTGGGACCCTTACAGAAGGAAAATGGAGAGCTGCTGACAAAGGACATGGACAAGGTTGAGGTGCTCAATGACTTCTTTGCCTCAGTCTTCAACAGCAAGGGCTCCAACCACAATGTCCGAGTTGCAGAGGGTAAAAGTGAGGACTGGGAGCAGGCAAATCTGCCTACTATAGTAGAAGATGATGTTTATGAGCTCCTAAGAAACCTAAATGTGCACAAGTCCATGGGGCCTGATGAGATCCACCCACGGGTCCTGAGGGAACTGGCAGATGAAGTTGCCAAACCACTGTGCATCATATTTGAAAAGTCATGGCAGACTGGTGAAGTTCCTGCTGACTGGAGGAGGGCAAACATAACACCCATCTTCAAGAAGGGTAAAAAG
>VWZE01019661.1:22727-33953 GCA_013396675.1 Eubucco bourcierii
GCCTTGAGTGAGCTGTACTAGTGGGAGGTGTCCCTGCCTATGGCAGGCGGTTGGAACTAGATGATCCTTGAGGTCCCTTCCAACCTTACCATTCTATGATTCTATGATCATGTCATCATCAATAATTTTATCTGGGAGGAATACTTTTTTTTCTTAACATTCCTTTCATTTCTCTTCTCTTCACTGAGACACTCAGAATTTTTAAGGCCATACCTCCTCACCCATTCTCTGGTGCCTGTCCCTCTTCTCTTTAAATATGCAAACAAGACAGTTGTGATTTAATAACTGTTATCATTTTTATTATAATTATCTCACAGTTGTGATCTTTCCTAAAACACTTTACTACTCCCAAACTCCTTCCATTTGGCATTCATGTTTTTCTGATGATACAACATTCTTTTAAAAAAATATGCAATTTTCCAGACACTGCAGCACTGAAGTCAAGTCAACATTAATTATTAATTCTGTTCCGTAACACATGTATCAACAATACTACTCAAAATCTTTCTGGCCATTTGGGTTTCTTTGTTTCAACTTTCGATCCACCTTCCCTTATTTAATAACTCTCCAGGTTTACATGCTTCTCCAGGGTGATTGTCAGTTATCTGGATTATTTTTCCCAAAATTGTTTGCTGCCTTTTTCTGCATTGTAAATCACTTTCTTGCATGCTAACCTTTCTATCACTCTCTAACACCTCTAATCATATCTTTTAAAAATCAGCAGGAGCTTTTCTGTACAGATATTGAGTCCATTTAATTCCACTTACTCTCTTGCATCATGCAACTGTGTATGGTTGATAGCACCAGTCAGTTGTGTGAGCACTAATTTATCTAGTGTGGAACTGCAATGTCAATATTTCTCCAGCCTAAAAGACTACAAATTGTTTGCCATCTCCTACTGCTATCAGTAACACATTTCTGAGTATGTATCTCCTACTTATATATCTCTGTTTATTTATAAATATACATATATATACTTTCTACTTCGCATTTATAAACAAAAACTTCAATAGAAATGGTACCAAATACCACTTTCTTTCCACACCTTAACAAACAGTTGTGTGTGCACTCCCTCCAATTTGGAGACTACTGCTCAAGTTGTCCAGGATACATTTCTAAGTATCTCTCCTGAGAACTCAGAAAGCCATGCTCAAAATTTCATTTGTTTAAGCCACACTAAAAACTTGTGGTAGAAGCGGGGGGAAAAAAAATACCATGGCTTCTTCTAGCTTCATTTACCTGATAATGTTGCATGATTGCTATTTCTTTTTTTATCCATACAGTCTTTGAAAACAGACCATTTTCTGTCTTTCATCATACTGACTTGAATGAATTGAGATGCCAAATTTGACATTTTTCTCGTTATTTTCAGTACCTGATACCCTTGGTTATTTATAAATGAAGAAATGATGGTTTGGGTGGAGATGAATCATGGTTGTTAAGAGAAAAAAATGAAGTGCTGTTTTCGGGAAACTTCTCTCATAATTGTGGTTCCTTCCAATAAGCCCACAATAATTCAAACTCCAACATATGAAGCACTCTGGTATATTTCATTTTTTATAGCAGCTCCAATTTCAGACTGGCTCTTTTTAAAAAGATTTGGTATGGTGTTTGTTTGTTTGTAAATATATCTGATATATACTGAGTCTGGTAAAGAAAAATGAGAACAAATTAACCCCTCTGCAGTAAACATGAGCAATACTGAAACTAAAAATATTATGAACTCCTTTGGCACTTATTCCAGACTTTTAACTGACATTTTTGGATTATAGATTGAATTTTATTTTCTGAGTCAGTGCTAATTTTGAATGAAATGCTGTTCATGGATCACTACTTTATTGATATCATACCAGAACACAGACCTAGGTCACTGATGATTTTTATTTCACCCCTAACACTTCAATCCATGCCATTTTCTAGGAAGTAATGTATTATAGCTACCAGATGCGTCTGGTTTCCAGGAAGAGGATAGCTTCCCTGCTTAGTCCATTTACTGAATACCATTATACATTTATAACTTTCTTCATTCGAACTACTGATTTTTGATTGTTACAATTAAAGATAACTAACTTAAAGCTATCTTCTATTGGGGAAAAACAAACAAACAAACAACTAATGTAACAAGGCCAACAGAAAAACAAAACTAAAACTAAAAGGTGTCTTGGAAATTCAAGTAAAAGAGAAATACAGCCCAAATAATAAAAATAAATAAAACCCAGCAGTGCTTTAACTGAATCAGTATCAACATTATTTTGTGGCACGTTTCTTTATGAATTAAATACTTGTCAGATATCCATATAGTTTCCCATGCCTTTCAATGTTAAAAGGAAAGAAGGCACAAAGTATGTCCACCTGTTCTTCATGAGACTTCATTTTTTCTTTTGATAGATCAAAAACCTTTCTTGAATTGTTTGTCTTTCTCAGCTTGGCTGCCATTGCAAATGTTCTTCTGTGCTCCTCTTAGCCTTCAACACATTTCTCTAAGTTAGACAAATATTGGTCTTGAGGTTGTCTCATAAAACTATAGTGTTGTGTGTCTCCCTGTATATACCTTGTATTGACTATTGAGCCTCTCATACTAAAGAACTCACTCCAAGATACAAATCCATAGAAGACCACAAAATTATATTTGGGGCTATTGTTTGTACAGAGAGGTTTGCTTTCAGGACAAGAGTCATTTTCTAAAGAACAGAGGAGTGATTCAGCTCAGGCCTTGACCGATATAGATGAACAGGGACAATGATAGCTCCTGTAAAGCTGAAGTGTTGATAAGCTCACTGACTTTCAACCCTTTGTTGAGATACTTACCCTTGAATATCAGCATGGAGCCAGGCAGCTAAAATTCAATTCCTTTTCAACTTAGACAAGCTTCAAGTTTGTTTCAGCATGGGTGCAGTGCATGTCTCTAATTGATGCTGGTAGTGTGCTGAACAAAGCTTGAGCCTATTCTAGTTTCTTTGTTCTAGAGCAACAAAGGGAACAGGATATTAGCACAGACCAACCCTAAAAGCTTTAGAGGCCTTAATACCTACGTCAGTATAAGTCCCTTAGCCTGGCAGATTCCAGGCTGAATTTGCAGGACTTGCAGTAAACTAGCAGAGTTGACTTAGTATTCATTAGAAGAATATAGAATGGCTTTTTTAGGTGGTCACTTTTCAGAGCAACTGCACTAAGAGGTAGAAAACAGGGAGAGAAAAGGCCACAAATGCCTCACTGAAGCTTTGCATCAGTTTTTGATGAATGTTGCCTCTTCCCAGTCATTGTCACATTTCAGTCAGACTCCTACCATGCCAACATCATATTAACACACAACAAATGTTGCATTCTAGTATTAGTGACAGTAGTCCAAATACAGCACATCCAAATCCTCACCAAAAAACACCCTCCTTGACTGGTTGATGATAAACAGTGATAAGCTACCATGGAAGATTCAAACTCTTAGAAAATATCCAGGTTGTCCGATAATACTTTTATTAAAAAAAAAACAAAACAAAACTGCCCCCACAAAACAAACAAAAAACCAAACACAGAAAACCCACAAAAACAAACAAGCAAACAATCCCACCCCCCATGTTCTATTTTATTTAGACCATTAATTTCTGAAGCATGGAAGATGAGTTCCTTCTGCTGTATTTAAGTCCAGAACAATTCTGCTTATAATCACATAAAGGGTATTCTGTTATACCTGTATGTGTTGCTCTAGTCAAAATTAACAGTAAGTTCCCGAGACATTTTCTAAACAAACAAGAGCTATCTGCTGGATAATTTCCACCTGATACTGGAAAGTACATATCAGCCTCAAAATTAATTTAAACTGTAAAAATAACCAGCCTGATTCTAGTACTATGTTTTTAAACTTTAAGGCATTCCTTGATCAACACACTTGAAGTAACAAGTGCTAAGCAATTTCCCATGTGCACCTAAGAAAACTCTCTTTATTTTTCTTTCAGCCTGTGACTTCATGATTTTAAGACCTCAAACATGTCTTGCAGATAATTTAATTTATATGCTGGAGAAGATTTGTAAAGACCAAGGATGCAAAAAAAAAAAAAAAAAACCAAACCAGATCACTGGGTTATTAAGGGCTGATGTCAAGATCAAAAGGAATCATGACAGTCTTTTCCTCAGCTGAACCACTTCTGACCTCAATCAGATTTACTAAGAGTGCCATAGCAAAAATGAAAAGAATGAATGTTTAATGATTCCCTCCTGTCATAGCAATCTTGAAAACAGCCACTGTAGTTATCATAGAATCATAGAATGGTAAGGTTGGAAGGGACCTCAAGGATCATCTAGTTCCAACCCCCTGCCATAGGCAGGGACACCTCCCACTAGTACAGCTCACTCAAGGCCTCATCCAGCCTGGCCTTGAACACCTCCAGGGAGGGAGCAGCCACAACCTCCATGGGCAACCTGTTCCAGTGCCTCACCACCCTCACTGCAAAGAACTTCCCCCTAACATCCAGTCTAATCTCCCCTCTACCAGTTTAAACCCATTGCCCCTTGTCCTGGCATTGCAAGACCTTGTCAATAATCCCTCCCCAGTCTTCCTGTAGGTCCCCTTCAGATACTGGAAGGCTACTATCAGGTCCCCTCAAAGCCTTCTCTTCTCCAGGCTGCAGAGCCCCAACTCTCTCAGCCTGTCCTCATAGCAGAGCTGCTGCAGCCCTCTGATCATCCTCGAGGCCCTCCTCTGGACCTGCTCCAACACTTCCATGTCCTTCCTGTGCTGAGGGCTCCAGAACTGCACACAGTACTCCAGGTGGGGTCTGACAAGAGCAGAGTAAAGGGGCACAATCCCCTCCCTTGCCCTGCTGGCCACGCTGCTCTTCATGCAGTCCAGGACTCAGTTGGCTGTCTGGGCTGCATGTGCACACTGCAGGCTCATGTTGAGCTTTCATCAACCCAGACTCCAAGGTCCTTTTCCTCAGGGTTGCTCTCCAGCCATTCACCAGCCAGCCTGGATTTGTGCTTGGGATTGTGCCTACCCAGGTGCATAGATAAAACTTTAGAATATCTGGGTGAATGAAACAAGGCTACTTCTTTCCAGAGAAATAAATGGGAATTTATCTACCGACTTCAGAAGAAGTAGGATTTCATCCAAAGCACGTAATTACATGCCTAGAGATGTGTAACCTTATGACTGCAAGTTAGAAGCTTTGGCAGTATACCAGGTAGAACTGCTCTGCTGCTTTCAGGGCTGCTGCCTGGAATGACATTACCTGGCTGCTCCACTAAGTATAAGCCAAATTGCTCAGTTACATGCCCCAGAAGCGATTTGTTTATTGCTAGCTGAAGGTAGGCTTCCCTCATAACATTTTTTAACAACGACTCCAATTGATAAGATCACTAATAACTCATAACCAGTTTCTCAGAAAAAGCTGCTAACAGAATGTCACATTGTGCTTGGGAATGCACATCATGACACCTCAAGTTCTGCAATAATGAATGCAAACCCAAACGTGATGACAGCGAAATAGCATTGGCACATCTACAGTGATCTGTCTACGTGCATGCATTCACCACAGCCGTGGTATACATATTCTGAGTATGAATCTGTCACCACAATTTCTAGACCGTTTGGTTTTTTTTTTTTTTTAATGGCCTAAAGTACAAACCTTGAGCTTCAGAATACTGAAAATTCACATCAATATTTTTATAATATGAAACACTAATTTTTCTTGAGTTGTGAATCTATTCTTGCAGATCTGGGACACTATCTACCAAGTATCTACCAAAGTATATTTTCCCTTCTCTCTACCCAGGAAAGCTGGGTCCACTGAGTGGTAATAAATGGAGTTAAATACAGTTGGGCAGCCAGACACAAGTGGTGTTCCCCACAGCTCAGTACTGGAGCAAGTTCTCTTTATTTATTTATTTTTTTTTTCAGTGATCAGGATGAGGAGATTGAGTGCATCCTCAGTAATTTTGTAGATGGCACTAAGCTGGGAGGGTATTTTCATCTGCTTAAGAGTAGGAAGGCTCTACACAGGGACGTGGTCAGACTGGGTAGCTGGAATGAGGTCAGTTGTATGAGCTTCAACGAGGTTAAGTGCTGGATCCTGCACCTGGGTCACAACAATCCCATGCAATGATACAGTTCTGAAGAAATGTGGTTGGAAAGCTGCCCAGAAGAAAAGAACCTGAAGCTGTTGTTTAACAGATGAACACAAGCCAACGATCTGCTCAAGAGGCCAAGAAGGCCACAGCATCCTGGTCTGTATTAGGAATAGTGGTGCCAGAAGGAGTAGGAAATTGTGTCTCTGTACTCAGCAGTGGTGAGGACACACCTTGAATACTACGTTCAGTTTCGGGCGCCTCACTACAGGAAGGACACTGACCTGCTGGAGTGTGTCCAGAGAAGGGCAACAAAGCTGGTGTATGGTCTTCAGACCAGGTCTTGTGAGGATTGGAGAATGAAACTGAGGTTTAGTCTGGAGAAGAGGAGGCTGAGGGGACACCTTGCTCCTGTAACTACCTGAGCAGAGGGTGTAGTGAGAGAGGTGTCAGTCTCTTCTCCCTAGTAACGAGTAATAGGATGAGAGGAAATAGGTTCAAGTTGCACCAGGCACAGTTTATATTGGATATTAGAAGAAAATTCTTCACTGAAAGGGTTCTCAGACACTGGATTAGGCTCCCTAGGGAGTCTTTTCCAACCAAAACAATTCTATGAGTCTATGAATGAATATTTAGATTGCCCTAAGGTAGTTCTTGTCTGCTTTGTCATCTGTTAATAAGAGAAAACTCCTAACAACAGAGAAGAATGGAGGAAAATGTTTTCCATTGGAGACAAAGGTGAACTTCTGCCAGTAAAATACATCTCCTTAACTGGTTTATAAGGTAAAATATATTTCAATTTTCATAAGTTACCAGTTATTTGTATGACATTGAGCATGACTGGCTGGAAAGGCGCGTTTGGACGTGGCACTTGGTGCCATGATCTAGTCTTGAGGTCTGTGGTGATGGGTTGGACTTGATGATCTTTGAGGTCTCTTCCAACCCTGGTGATACTGCGATACTGTGAAACTATTTCTATATATAAATGAAAACTTCATACACAGAAAGCCTTATTGGAGTAAGTTCACATTCTGGAAGTGGACTTAACTTGGACTAATTCTCCCTCCCTTTTCTGTTCAACATACCTTTCAGAGGTAAGACTCTTAACTTGTTTAAGAGACAGAAACTTAGAATGTTTTTAGCATTGTATCCAGGAAACCAAAGGAATACATGTTTTACTTAAAAAGTAGATATCATTCCAAATATTTCATCCTTGCCTGAGTGCTGAGTGGGAGTAGTGAGTTTCTGTGAAACATTTTTTAGATTGTATACTAAAAACGTCAAAAAGCAGTTGTGCTTTTTGAAAAAACAAGCAAAATGCTACCACAGAATAAGAACTAAAAATGAAGAGGTGGTTCTTAGATACTACTAGCAAATTCTTTGGCATTCCAAATCAAGATGAGAGCCATAGCTTCCAGTGAAACTATGCTCTACACATCTTCTGCAAATCTGGCTATACTTTACTATTATTTTTGCTTTTAACTCGTTTAGCTGTAGGATCTCACCTCCAGTTTTCTTGGGAGAGGAGGACATATTTATATAAATAAATATAAATAAATATTTATATATATATAAAGTGTTCCAGCTATCCTGATGGGATGAACTGCATTGCTAAAATCACAGAATTAACCAGGCTGGTAAAGACCTCTAAGATCATCAAGTCCAACCTATCACTTAACTCTTCTAGTTAACTAACCCGTGGCACTAAGTGCCTCATGCAGCCTCCTCTTAAACACCTCCAGGGATGGGGACTCCACCACCTCCCTGGGCAGCCCATTCCAATGCCAATCACTCCTGTTGTGAAGAACTTCTTCCTAACATCCAGCCTGAACCTGTCCTGGCACAGCTTGAGGCTGTGTCCTCTTGTTCTGCCCCTGGGTGCCTGGCAGAAGAGCCCAACCCCACTTGGCCACAACCTCCTTTCAAGGTAGCTGCAGAAAGCAATGAGGTCTGTCCTGAGCCTCCTCTTCTGCAGGCTGCACGCCCCCAGCTCCCTCAGCCCCTCCTCACAGGGCTGTGCTCCAGGCCCCTCTCCAGCCTTGGTGCCCTTCTCAACACCTTCCAGCATCTCAACATCTTTCTTAAATTGAGGGGCCCAGAACTGGACATAGCACTCACAGTGTGGCCTGAGCAGTGCTGAGCACAGGGGCAGAAATGCTCTGGTTTGGTGCGACACTTTCTTCTGCCAAGCAAGCAGTGAGCAAGCCAACAGGAAAACCCTTCATACAAAGCCAGAGAGATGCACAACCTCCAGTTCCTTAATTTTTGCCTGCAAAGAAAAGGCAGCAGCTAAGAGGTCTCTTCAGCTACTCAAGTTTAACAGCACTGAGTTTGTTCTGGAAGAATTTCTGGAACCAATAAGATCTTTGGGTTGGAAAGGACCTTTAAACATCACCCAGTACAACCCTCCTGCAGTCAGCAATGACATCTGCAACTAGAGCAGGTTGCTCAGAGCCACAAACAGCCTGACCTGGAATGATTCCAGAGATGGGGCAGCTCCCATCTCTCTGGGCAACCTGAGCCAGCTCTCACCACCCTCAATATAAATAACATCTTAGAATCATAGAATAGAATCAGAGAATGGTTTAGGTTGGAAGTGACCTCAAAGCCCAGCCAGTTCCAATCCCCCTGTGCCATAGGCAGGGACACCCACCATCAGAACAGGTTGCTCATCGATCCTTAACCTCACTAGGTTAATTCAAAGTAACAAATGCCTTCTTGTGCCTCCTGATTTACATTTGAATTATTTTGTAATTACATCCAGTTCTTTAAAAAGTGCTTTCTTATTGTGGTGGTTTGAGGGGTTCCAGATTATCCCAGACTCCCTAAAAAAAACTACAGAAACCAAGATCCATCCCAGAGGATGAACTAGTCGCCCTTGGATATCATAATTATGCTATTCAATCCCATAAATCCTGCAAACACTCTAAAAGTGGGCAGCAGGGTCAATTTGTTCTCTTTCCTCCCTGCCTCTCCAACTCTCCAGAGAGATCTTATCTGGTAACTAGGTAAATATGTAGAAGGACCCTGTGGCAGGCCATGGCCTTCGAGGTTGCAGGTTGACGCAGTGAATTTTGGCCAACTGAGACAATGGAGGGTGGGAGAAAATGAGCACTGGGGTTTGGGTGGGTTTTTGTGGTTTACTTGGGGTGGAAGGTTTTAGTGGAATTCTTATATATTCTGTATCTGTATTAGGTGTTAAGGATTCATGTATGCCACATCTTTTCCTGCATGTTTTTAAATACAACCTTTCTGTATTTTCTACGATTCTGTGATTTAAAACAAGTCCCAAGGAGGGTAGCAAAGGCAGTCAGAGGGCTGGAACACCTGTGCTGTGAGGCAAGACTGAGATTTTCAGTCGTTTAGTCTAGAGAAGTGAAGGTTCTGGTGGCACCTTATTGTGGTCTTCCAATATTTGACATGGGCTCATAAGAAAGATGGGAACAGACTTTTAAACAGGGCTTCTAGTGATAGGATAAAGGGTGAATACTTAAAATAATAATTAAAAAAATGGTAGATTTAGAATAGCTATAAGAAGATGTATCTTACATATGGAACAGTTTGCCCCCCAAAAAAGATTCTATGATTCTATCTGAATGGGACCTACAGGAAGGCTGGAGAGGGACTATTTACAATGTCTTGTAATGACAGGACAAGGGGCAATGGGTTTAAACTGTCAGAGACTGGATTTAGACTGGATGTTAAGAGGAAGTTGTTTGCAGTGAGAGTGGTGAGGCACTGGAACAGGTTGCCCAGGGAGGTTGTGGCTGCTCCCTCCCTGGAGGTGTTCAAGGCCAGGTTGGAGGAGGCCTTGAGTGAGCTGTACTAGTGGGAGGTGTCCCTGCCTATGGCAGGGGGTTGGAACTAGATGATCCTTGAGGTCCCTTCCAACCTTACCATTCTATGATTCTATGATTCTATTAATCTCCAATTCAGAGAGACCATTATTATTTTACTGCCCTTTTTCCTTGGAAAAAGAGTAAAGTGAAATAATCTTAGTCTGTCACACTCTCATGCAAAAAACTATGACACTTACACAACATCAAAAACTGAACCTTAAAAAAAAACAAAGTTTGTGGGGATGTAAGCATTACTGAAACATTCAAAGAGGTAGTGCTAAGCCTGTTCATTAAATTTGCTTTTTACCTTGTGAATTTCCGAAAAAGGAAAGTCCAGTGCTCTCAGGAGATACAGAGGTACCTCAGCACATCAGAACTACATCTTTCATTTAATGAACCTTACTTCCTTCTAAATGCCACTCTTGGAGGGAGCAACCGGGAAAAATGTCACAGAACATAACATCCCTCATAGACATGAGGCAATAAAACCAATGCTAGGTGCAGGTGGTAAATCATTATTCAGAACATCACAGAACCACTTCACGTACTTCTGTGAAACAACTGCCAAGAAACCCTGAAGATAGCAACTGCTTAGTGGGCAATTATTGATTTTTAAATTATTATTTACATTATTTTATAAAACCTCTTTCTTGAAAGAAAATGAGAGAAAGATTGGGTAGCCCCAAACTATTTTTTTTAAACTCTGATTGAGTGTGTTACCAGATAATTTTATTTCTTTGCTTTAATTTCTTTACATCTACAAATACAAATACTACAAATGACATCAAACTGGGGGTTGATGTTGCTGGGTTGGAGGGTAGAAGGGCTCTGCAGTGGGACCTCGACCACCTGGACAGATGGGCAGATTCCAAGGGGATGGCATTCAGTAAATCCAAGTGCCAGGTGCTGCACTTTGGCCACAACAACCCCATGCAGAGCTACAGGCTGGGGTGGGAGTGGCTGGAGAGGAACCAAACAGAAAGGGATCTGGGGGTGCTGATTGACACCTGCCTGAACATGAACCGGCAGTGTGCCCAGGTGGCCAAGAAGGCCAATGGCATCCTGGCCTGCATCAGGAATAGTGTGGCCAGCAGGAGCAGGGAGGTCATTCTCCCTCTGCACTCTGCACTGCTTAGGCCACACCTTGAGTACTGTGTCCAGTTCTGGGCCCCTCAATTGAGGGGACATTGAGGTGCTTGAACATGTCCAGAGAAGGGCAACGAGGCTGGGGAGAGGCCTCGAGCACAAGCCCTATGAAGAGAGGTTGAGGGAGCTGGGATTGGTTAGCCTGGAGAAGAGGAGGCTCAGGGGGGACCTTCTTGCTGTCTAC
>VWZE01019661.1:33964-47021 GCA_013396675.1 Eubucco bourcierii
GTCTTGAGGTCTGTGGTGATGGGTTGGACTTGATGATCTTTGAGGTCTCTTCCAACCCTGGTGATACTGCAATACTGTGAAACTAATAAAGATTAGAGAGATCAATATTTAAGGATGCTCCTGTTTACTGCAAAAGGGGTGGGACTAGATAGCCTTTGTATGCCCCTTCTAACCCAGACCATTTTGCGATTCTGTGAATATTCACTAAAAACATTGAAGCAGCAGTTCAATGTTTAGTTGTATCTCTAATATTAGACATGGATGAGCTGTACACTACATTTGGTGGCCCTGGAAAGCTTTTAGAAATAGGTATCTGTCTTTCCAAAGCAGTTATAGTTTGAGGCATCTTTACCAAGTAGTCAAGAGAGTAGTCTCTGACTTGAAAAGTTTTGCACACCTCAGAATAAGAAATGAAACTAGATTTTTGTGTCTGTTTCCAAATCTAGCAATATCCTAATGGGAGGCTTGTCATAAAAGCTGATTAGAATAAATGCCCATAAATCATGACTAACATGGTTGAATTAGCTCTTCCCTGCAGGCTTGTAAAAAGACAGAATTTTATATGCTTCTCAGAGAGCCAGCCTAGGAGGCATATGATATCGGCATTATAAATCTGTGCTGAAGCATGAGACAGAATAATGACAGCAGGATAATTATCACCATAAAATTAGATATGGAGCCTCTCCTCCCTCCTTGCTGTAAGAGAAATAGTTGACATTTTCTGTTAGGTTTGTCAAAGATTTTAAACTGTGCTCCTGATAATATACCATTTTGCAAGAACTCAATGGATGAGTAAATCAGGGTGGCTATGTCTTTAAGGGGAAAAAGATGGTTGTGAAATAGTTGCTGCCATTTTGCTAGAGAAATATATTAAATTAATTTCTGTTACTTGCAGGTTGTAGGCAAGAACATATGAATGGGAAATAATTTCCTTCGGCATTTGCCTTTATCAATGACAGGAACGGAGCAGAGTCCACAAAGCAATAGTGCAGTCTGTTACTCTGCTCTTCATCTCAAAGAATGCTGCCATACTTGGTAGCCAGTCTTACTCTGAAGAGGGATCGACAGGATAAGATGAACTGAGGTGAACTGAAATGAATGTAACATGGAACTTGCTCCTGTTA
This sequence comes from Eubucco bourcierii, assembly GCA_013396675.1. NCBI lineage: Eukaryota > Metazoa > Chordata > Aves > Piciformes > Ramphastidae > Eubucco > Eubucco bourcierii. The sequence continues at coordinate 35,089 of VWZE01019661.1, forward strand.
CACATCACATTGTTTTTTTTTTTTTGACTGTTGCTTCTAAAAGGGAAGGACAAGGGAAGATTACTAAGCAATCTTCACTCTTTCAGTCTGAGAGCATGATTTACACACAGATCATTCTACAAAAAAGAAGTCATAGGGATGACATTGCAGCATTTTGATATCCATTGGTAAAACAGTACAGTAATGCAGAAACAATTAGAACAGAGTTGCATGGATGGATTTACTAAATCCTTGGTCATTCTTAGTGGTATGAAGTCAACACATACCTCCTGGTAGCAAGTACTATTTCAAAGAGACCAAATCAACTGTTGGATTTTGGAAGAGCCAAAAACTTCTTGTAAGGAACTGAGTAATACAACTTAAGCACTTTAGAGTCTGAGCTATGAGGACTATCTACCCCTTCCCAATGTCAGTAACCAAAATTCATGCCTACTTCAGTGGTTCACAAGCCACAGAAGGTACTGAAGTGCAGATCATGCAGGAGCTTTTAACAAACTATTTTACTAGTATCAAGAGTTTTTATCCTTCCGTTTGTCCTCATTTAAACACCATGGAATCATTATAAACTGGAGGGTTAAAGATGCTATAAAAATGTATTTGGCAAATGCTGAATCAAAAGAAATATAAGGGTTCTATTCTAAAACACATAACCCAGACATTTTCTGAACAGATGTGGTCAAACATGGAGGTACTATCGGAAGAAAAAAAATAACTCAAAAAATGCAATAGCAAAAATGCAATAAAGCCATAATTAATCTTAATTACAGTTAATGTTTGAAATACATTTTCTTCCCAACTGATCAAAACCACCTATAGAAAAAGAAAAAAAAAGTTACTATAATCCCCCCCAATAGCCAATTATAATTTACAAGCTGTAGCCGTTGTGTTCAATATCACATCTTTTTGAAAATTCTTGTCAGTTCTAGATTACATTTGAAATGTAAAGTTTTTTGATTAAAGCAGGTGATTATTAACCTCCTACTGGTACACTGCTATTGGTGAGCATTCATTTCATTTCATTTAGGATGCCAAATGAAAGAGAGTTACTGATGCCTTTCAAAATCTGGGGGAAACTGTACCTTTCATTTTAAAACGTAAATGGTTATATTTTATTACAAAATCCAAGAGTTCTTGTATTGTGAGTATCTAGCTTGGCTATCTGTAGCTGTGCAGCACCTAAGGTCTCAAAGTTAGAGGTCTGCTCTTTCCAGTGCTCCGTCTTTTTCATGACAGTTAGTGTCTTACCCTGAATGATTATTTTTTCATATAATTAGATGGGTGAGATAAAGAATAATAATTTGCAGGAACATTTGCAAATGACAAATGGAATAAAAAGAAGAAACCTGGATGTTCTATTAGAAAGGTAACAACTCTCTGCAAAACCAGAGTAGGGTTTCTTTGTAGTTAACCCCCTTAAATCTCATTGTAAACCATGGGTTTATTATTTAGTCCAGGTTATGCAGAAGCCCATGCCCAAACCAAACTCTGCCCAAGGGCAGAGTCAAGAACACTTCAATATTGTCATCACATAAACCTCATCCATGTACAAATTCTTTGCAGTTGTCTTCTGTTGGAATGATATATACTAAAAACAAGAGGCAAATTGCAAGCCTATACTCAGCTTCTCCCTTCTACTGGTACACTTGCTATCAATAACACTACTATAGGGGATGCTACAGACCACTAGCATGACTTCAATTTTTTTTTTTGGAACATTAAGTGACTTTTAGGAAACCAACAAACAAACTGCCACACTAATGTTTCAGGAAAAAGAAAATCTACATCTAACTCAAACAGCTACCCCTTACTACCTTTCTTCTTGAGACTTTGAAAAAAATCCCTTCAGTTTCTATGTCTACTCTTCCTTGTCTTCTTAACTGAGGTAACCAGCATGCCCTTCTCCCAGCTTCATCTATCTGCTGGACTTTGTGAGACAAGCCAGAAATAGTTTCTAATGATGGAACAGCAGAGTGCAGGCATAGCAGTGACTTAGTCTCCACTGCAGCTTCCATACACTACTGAGAAACTATACAATGTTTGCACAATCTCTCTCAGCTGCAGAACACCTCCTGAACACTGATACCTATTCACCAGTCAGGGACCACATTTGTCATCTTTCACCCTCTCACGCTTATTATTCAACACATTGGTGTTGATGTTCATTGCAAATAACATGGCATAACTAAAACTCATCATCTATTATAATCACATGGATTAAATAAACAGTCTTACACAATCCACCTATTAAGAAGCTACAATAAGTATTCTCTAAACTGATAGCTACACTCTAGCAGAGCTCATGAAACATTTTTGTATGTGGAGGCTAACTGAAGCATGGAGTGGACAACCATACATGGGGAGCTTTCCAAGTCTACTATTTCCTTCACACCAAATCTGACACTTAACTATACAGTTAATTAAAAGCTGAAAAATATAAAGTTAAATCAGATCTCTACATCCTAAAACCTTCAGCTGTTTCATTGCCTCCTTTTTTCTTTTTTTCCAAGCAACTTCATAGTTGCAGACAGCTTACATAAGTGAGTTCAGAATTTCCAAGTGTATTTTTTATAAAGCACTTTCTGGGAAAAGGAAGTCTTTGGAAAAAGAAGCTATTGGAGTACAACTGCTAAGAGAGAAGCCAGTAGTTTGTCCTCAAAGGGCAGGAAGTGGAGCTATCCTATGCCCTTGTACACTAAAGCAATGATCTTCAGCTGTATCTTAGGGTACATAGATAGCGTTAAAGTGATATGGTGTTTGATATTCATACTTCAAAGTAAACCCTCAGAAGATTGAGGATAAATTCAGTCCAGGACACCTCATATTTGTTAGCATAACATTAGATAGTATCTATTTATGTGAGGTTTTGAGAAACATGAATGATGAGTGGATATAACACAGTTTGATTCTTTGTCTTGTTATCTGGTCGAATTTAATTAATTAGACTTGCGTACCAGTGATATGTTCTGTATATATCCTTGTTGCAAATGTTACTCACTGTCTTATATCTAGACTACATCAAATGAGCAAAGTTGAACATTTTGGCTCATTCATTACATTTGGCTTTAATAATTTGCCATTGCTCTGTTCCGGATAAGATTGCTCAGCAATGTATATATTTCAAAACTAAGCAACATGAAGGGGACCATAAAATTGCCTTAATTTGCTCCATGTATATTCTTAACCTCCCTCTGCAAATACTTTTGTATGGAGTTATGTACTTTGTCACTATCTGGTATCCCAAACAGGATACAGGGCAGCACAGATAGTTGTGCTAAGATTCAAATATTCCCTTGGAGTAAATTCAAGTAAACCAACACAAAACAGCTGATGAATTTGGTTTATTAGAGCCAGTGGAAACTGTCAGCAACGGACATAAAAATTACTGCTTTCTGTCTGTGAAAACCAGCACCAGCCTCTACAGGAAGTAATTTTTAGTACAGCTGAACATATTTGTGAATACACAAAGTCTCTCAAACATTACTTGATCCTTTTATTATTGGTGCAGAAGAAATTCTTTATGCCCTGTGCAGCTGCCTCTGAGAAGTGCAGTTCCAGGGAACATGTTTTAGAATGGTCTTTCTACAGCAAAAGTAGTGATTCTGGAAACAGGCAACTGCAAGTTCCTTAGCCATTAGGATTGCAAGTCCCTTCGGTAGCACAACTGCTATGAACTGTTATCCTCTAAACTTAAAAAACTTCCAAATATTGAACTGTACAATATAGTGTGACATTGATTCTGTTTTGTTGTTCTTCCTCCCAGATTTTGAGTATGCTTTGTTCTTGTACCTCACAGTTTTTGAATATGTTTCTTATTCTGGTGCTGGCAACACCATAAAGGAGGAGGGGAAAAAGGAGGAGAGAGAGAGAGAGAGAGGAAGAAAAAGAAAAGAAAAAAAAAGTCAAGCCTGATACTATTTATATAAGCAAAAAATTTCCCCAGGAACGTGCATATTTGTTGAATTCACTACCTTTCATTTATAGTTCAATATCAAGGAAATCTACTGAAGGAAAGACAACAATGTAAGTACAGTAGTGACTTCAAAGACAAGACTAAGTAAATAGCCATTGTAAAGTCTGACCTTGATCTTTGTTACATCTCACTCTGTTGTGGAAGAAAGAACACAAGTTTGGTTGCTTTTTTTTCTTCTTCTCATTTCTTGTGTGTCTCTGTGTGTATACATTAATTTTTTTTTGTTTGGTTTGGTTTTGTTTGAGGGAAAAGCTATCTAGTGCTGAGAGTGCATCTATCAGAAATATCACTCTTTGATTAAACAGGTGGGAAAGACATCTATTAATCATAGGAAAGTAGATTCAAACCAAGAGGTTGCATATGTCCAGTTGCATTACTTTATCACTTCCCTTTGTGAACATACTTCAAAGTGAAGTGCATCAACAAGTACTAGCCCTGTGGGCTTGAGGGGGGTGAAGTAAAAGGCGCCTTTCCCCACATGTGTACTGACCTGTGTGGCAGCCCGCACTGGGAATGGGGTTGGTGGTTGGCTGGGTTACTTCACGCCCAGTATCAATCATCAAATGGACACTTTGTCTAGAAAAGCATAAATAGAGCAAGGGAGAAGGTGTCTGGTGCCTGCCTCAAAAATGTCTCCCACCTCGACAGAGCTTCCATTTTGGACTGTCCTGACTTTTGGACAGCTCCTACATTTTTACATGGCTCACAGTTTTGCATCGTCTTGGCCTTTGGACAGTTCTCCAAAGCTGGTTGGCAAGTCCTGGGGTCCTTTAGAGAGAGCTGCTGGCAGTACTCGGACCCAGCTGCTCTCGGACCTCAGTACAGGCAAATTCCTGGCTGCTATTCTGAACTGGGGAGACCCGAGTAGTTTGGTTCTCCCCTGTTGCTGCTGAGGCAGCGTCACTTCCACAAATCCCTGTCTTGTGGCAGTCGTGTTTCAAGACACTTCTGACTTTGGCAGCTTTCCCACCCACCTTGGGTTGCTGCCACATGGATCCAGACTACTGGATATTGCTCGCAGCGTCAGAAGGTAGCCGAGCTGCAGAGAAACCCAGTAAGGGATCATTGCCAAATACCTATCTCACCTCTGTGACTAAAGCCTGCTGGTCCCTTAATTCTCTGCTCACCTGATTGATAGTGGGGTAAAGCTGTGTTTATAGCTGACTTTTTCCATTTCCTGATTTCCTATATCTCTAAATTTGTTCATAACATCCTGTCGAAGAATTCCCAATCGAATAGAACCTGTAAATAAATCTAACCTAGTTTTGTATACAGTTTGGAGACGGGGCTTTCAGGAAAACAAAATAATTCTATTTTTGTAATTCCTGAATTGGCCACATTACTTCCCTGCCTCCATGACAATATGTTAGTAACCATGACAAGCTGGAAATTGATGACTGTAAATCTACACAGGTCAGAGCAATGTAACACTCAGATTTGTGTCTCTCACATAAGATTTCATCAACAACATCTTGGTTTTTGTCAATGTCTGAATTAGTGTTCCCTCCCCAGTACCCTAGCATACTGTACTTCACAGCTATTCTAGCCTAGCTTGACAAAGAATATGAGTATAATAAGAATAGTTAAAATGATAAAGGAAATTCTCCTTCTGGATAGGATGTCAGGATAACTACCAATATGAATTTTATTCTAAAAGCAGTAACTTATTAATTAATTTGACGTCAGATGTCACATGATGCCATAGATTACCAAAAGACAATTCTGCTTAAAATCTGAAAACGTAATATGGACTTCAGGTTTGGATAGCTGTCAGAACCTCCTTTTAAATTAGATCGTTTAAAAAGGAAACTGCTCTTCAGCTTCAGCTTTTCAGCTGTACTTGTTCAGAATACCTCTATCTTATGGAACTTTCTATTAAAAAAAAAATTTAAAATAAAGCTTTATTATGAAGTTAATTGAAAAGTACTTAGAAATGAGTATCGGACATTGCTTTAGGTGAATACGTATGGTGGAAGGCCAGATTAGGCCTAGTATGTGTCCTGGCTTGTTGAGGCATGACACCCCCACTTTCCCTCCCCATCTGGAGTGGGAGTAACACAGCAAAAGAGACAAAAGACTTGGGGTCACCAAGTCTGAGGACCTGGCTTGCACAGACTTGTTCTGTTCACAATCTCTGTTACATTTCCCTCACGTTTTCCCAAATATTGGTAAAGCAAGCCCCTGGCTTCACCTAATATTATTAATTTTGCCTGAGTGCCATTTTGATCGGCTAATTTTGTTGTCCAGTGGAGCAACCAAGTCTCAGGCAACTGATACATATGGCCAGAAGTTGTAAACAGCTCGCTTCAGCTTACCTCAATTTGCCTTGCTTTGCATTGCCTACCCAAGCCTTGCTTTGCCTTGGGGACCCATAAGCCTTGCTACTTCAAATCAGCTTTGCTGTGTAACAACATTTGACGCTTCAAGCTTGTCTACCTGGAAACTCAGTTTACCAGAGAGAGGCATTAAGTGCCTTCACACCATAGGCAAGCGTCTTTGCCAAAAGCTGCCCGAAACGCACAGCCAGCCTTAGCATGAACAGCCCTGCTGGCAGGTAGGGACAGCCTGGGCTGTGCAGAGGAAGGGGTTTACCCAAAAGAGGTTTTACCGAGAGCCAAGTGCCCCTGAGAGATCTCACCAGAGCCTATGTGGTGAGAGAGGGTAGGTTGCTGCTAAAGTAACAGGACACCGTGCTTGCCTGTGCTCCTTCAAACCTCTGTCCGGAGCACTGGAAATGACATTGTCTGCCTGAGAGGGACCAAGACAAGGTCAGAAGACCACACAAGTCCTTGCACCCTGCCAGAGTCCTGGGAAAACTCCAAGAGCTTCCAACAATTATCATACCACAGACAGCAACCCCTTCAAGTGTTTTGGATATTGTCTGGAACTACAATACAGCCCTGGAAATCCAGAGATACTGTTTTGTGAGTAAATATTCTAAAAAGCCTCTTTGTCATTAAAGCTCTTTGCTTTGGTTGTTTACTCTGTAACCGTAAGTATGTTTTTCTGTTTCAGTGGAAAGGAGCCTCTCGAGTCCCCCTAGAGGGCAAGCAGCATATTGCACTGCAGGAATCTCTGAGAGCTTAGTATTTGAATTTTGCTAGTTTTGCTAGATTGTTTAAAACTGTTTGGTACTGCCCTAGGCACTGTACATGTTCTGTAATCTATTTGCATAACTGAGCATAAAATACTCTACAAATAAGTTAAGAAAATAACTTTTGGGTAGTAATACAACCAATTTGATTAATATTTCAAAATTCATAATTAATAACTCATCTATAACAATATTACAACACTGATTTGGGTATACAGCATGGAGAGAAGGAGATCCTGTGTTTGGCTTTATTTTCTGTGATGTAGTTTAGGGACTAGCCTTTGTCAACAAGCACTGCTGTTTCTTGCAACTCTTCACCTGAACAGTAAGATTCAGACACTCAGTGGTTTGACAACTCCCCCTTACAGCCATATGTGAATTTTATTCTGGTATGGACAAAGAATCTATTTAAGCCTCAGACATTCATGAATACAAATAAGATGAGTACAGGAGAACAGCTTCCAAACCACAGCCAAAGCAACATCTCACAGTGTGAATTCACATAGAAAATTAAAAGATGGGTCAAGTGACATAGCAGAGAACCAGATGAGAAAATCTGGTTATTCATGGAGTCTAAAGTAAGACAGAAAGCATTTTCCCTTCAATTTACCACTTCGATTCCACGTACCATGTGAGATGATCATTAGATGGTCCAATCTCTGCAAAGTCAACAGGATTTGCTCTAGGCAAAAAGAGCACAAAACTAGAAGGTAAGTAATGCATTGTCCTCTCCAACACTGGCAACCCTCCCAGATGTGGTTTAGAACAAGTTAGTGGGATAACTTGACAAAGTATTCTCTGTTCATGTATCTCAAAGGCCAACTCTTCCATATACACACTGGACTCCCCACCTCTAAGTATCTTTTCTAAAGCCATTTCCTTGTGTTTGAGTGATGTGTGTGCATGAAATGGGGAAATTGCCACTGTGTTTTATAGCTCACACTACATTTAATTTCTCTAGGAAAGCTTTTAAAGAGTTTGAATGCAGTGATTTCGTCTCAGTGGGGAGGTTAAAATTTGGTAGATTAATAGTCACGCCTTAGGAACCATGGAAGTTAAAGATGTTCCTTGCTGCTGCCCATGTTCAGCAAAGGATCAGTCCTCCTTTCATCTGAAGAATCAAGCAATTTCACAAAGAGAAGGTAGTAAAGAAGCAGCACAACTGTGCAACATGTACACCCTCAGTACTGGCTAAATTAGGTTTAGCAGAAACTCTGTAGCCCTCCCACAGCAACCTAATTCATTTTACTTTCAGCTATATCTCAAACTGAAAAAGGACCATAGATTGCCTTAAAGAGACTTGGTTAGCCACACACAGGTGGTCTTTATTGCTCTACACTATTCCTGCTTTCCTAATTTGGGACATTCACATTTAATATTTCCAAACATTATTGTCTAAAAAAATATTCAGTGGAGATTTGCCTCAAATTTTATACTGAATTTAAGAGGCATAAGGGCAAATCAAGATATGCGATTGTGAATACAATTGCATTCCACTGCAATTTTCAAAGTATTGAGATTTGCCTTTATTTTAAGTTGAAATAAAAACTTTTAGAATGTTTTCTATTAAATGGAAAGTGTACCATAACAGTCATTTATGGCCTGAATGTGACCTTAATGATGTAAGAAAAGAGTTCTTGAGTGTAGATCATCTAAAAACTGAACACTAATCTGCAATGGGGAAGATTTTGGGACTAAAACTCTTCCTGATCAGCAGAGCTGAACAGGACATTTCCACACAACCATGAACCTCCATCTTTCACTAACAGAAAAAACACTCTCCCTTACACACTAACTAATTCTTTTTTATTTAATAGCATGATGCGCCATTTTAATTGTACCAGTTCACTTTATACACGTAGTATGAGTTTCCATAATGCAGTCACTGTGACACGCAGACACTATGAAACACAAACCCTGAGGAGCTGTGCCATTGAGTACTGACTAACAAGCAGGCTACGCATTTTCAAACTTAAATTCCTGTATGCTGAAGTTTTGAGCCAAGAATCAGAAGTAGGCAGTGGGAATTCTCAGCAGTGATTACCAGAAAAGCCAGGACAGTCCCTCAAGGGACTGGTCTGAAAATGTTTTCTTTTTAATCTCTCAGTAGTTAGTCCTTGTGTCACGTAAACCTAGAAGTTACTTGCTACTGCTTTTGATAGACACACAAATACAAGTTGCATTAGTCATCATTCCAGTTTCACCTCTGTTCTGCAGTTTGACAAACTGAACTATTAATTTCTCAACCTTCCAAAAAGAGGTGGTAAAAATGCTATGGTGAGTCTCACAAATTATGAGAGGTGCAGATATTATCAACTTGTAACAGATAAATTTCAGTAAGTGCGTTTTATGTAATCTCCTATGCTGCTAGAGAAATCTCTTAACTCTCATCTCCATTCTGTGAAGTTCAACAAATATTGAAACCAAATGTCATTTAAAACCTGCCTGTACATCCAACAATCTGTCAATTACAAACTGCCTTGAATCATTTAATCAGTCTCTGTTTTCAATTCTCACAGACACTAAAAGATCTCTAGTGGGAAAAATGACAGAACTAGCATGATACCATATTCTTTGTTGTACTTACAGTGGATGGAAATTGTATTTGAGGGAATTAGATTATATCTCCACAAACAAACAATGACAAGATCTTAACATAGCAATCCTTACAAACACTGAAACATTTTCTGATGAGGTTCTTCTAAGATGTGCATTGTCATGACTGTGGGGTCTGATCCTGTGATAGGTATGTCCAATCACCCAGTGCTGAAGAATTTCTATGAAAATGCTCTGAAATAAAGAAAAGTAACACTCCCAGAGCCACTCAAAAGCCATTAATCAACTTACATAGTCTGACACTGTGTTTCCAATAGACCAGTGACAGAACAGTCAGGTCTTAAAAAACTGAGTTAGACAACTGCAGATAAGGTAGTTTCTTCCCACTGTCTCAATTAAAGATTGTCCTGTCCCCCAAGGCACAAGACAAATACATCGGCCTTTCAAATTTCAGCAGCTTCATTAAGCAACTTCATTGGTTGAAGAAAGCTGCAAAGGACGTAACCTAGATCATGCTGTTAAATCCTGAAGGCTTTAGTGAAACCCACTGCAGTTTATTCCAATTACTTTTGGGTATCATTTTATGATAATATAATGAACATACACACAGGGATGAAGTACTTTGAAGAACTCAGATACAATCCTACCCCTAAGGAAAAACAATTATCTGAATCATGGCCTGTATACTAACAAATACAAGAAGTTCATCACACCAATTTTTGCTCTTATTTATGCAATCAAATAGAAAATTGTCTTTTGTGAGACTGTAGAGTTTTTCTCCAGTTGCCTTTCTCATTGAAAATGCTCATAGAAAAAAAATCTAATGAAATTACCAAAGTGCTAATTACGGAAAGATGGTGTGTGGAAGCAAGAGCATATTCTGTTTTCAAATAGAACTCTCTGCTTGTTTTGTACCTAGAGGGGAATAAAAATAAAAGCAAGTAAAGAAGCAAAAATTAAATTAATTGGTTTTTATTGTTGGTTTTTTTTTTTTTTTTCCTCTGTCCATTATTTTCTTTTATTCAGGAAGTCCAGCTAGGATTTCCCCATTCAGCTTTTCTCATCGGTGTTTCTTGGGGGAATATTGATCAAACGGGAGAGGCTTTGAACTTATGCATGCACCTCTTTCATCTAAAGCTTCCACTGTGGCTTTTAAGGAGTACAAAACATACATACACTTGAAAGAAGGAAAGAAAAAAATAGAGGTTTGTTGCAACAAATCTACTTTTCTTTTACCCCCTTGTGGAAACAGCAACACAATGCTTTCTCCAGTCAAGAAAAAAACAACCTGTATCTGAAGGATCTCCTCGGTGACTCTTGGGATGAAAGAACTTAAATTGATTTGAGAAAAAACAAGAAGTTTCAAGATGTGAAGAAGTAGGAAATGCAGATGAAATAATATTTCCTGCTGGTTTTAGAGAGGAAAAGACATGCAGCTAAAAATCAAAAGGAAATATCTAACTTCATAACTGGGGGTGCCAGGCAAACATGGGAGGACTGCACTTCTGTGCCATGTAAGGCAGCCGGTGAGACTGTTCTGGGTGACAGGCTGTTCTTGGTATACCAAGGTGTGTTCTAGGGAGCTACAAGTGTTTTCTAGCAAAACATTCAAATGAAATATATTATACTTTTGTCCCTCTGAATATCCAGGCAGTACCAAGGTTCGTCCTGAGTTGCACAAGAGCAGCAATGATGAGAATGTGACCTCAAAACCTAAGACTTGAGACAATTTGATCACTGTGACTTACATAGGTTGTTATAAATCTTTACTATTTCAACTTACAAACACAGACTGATGTCAGAACAGCAGACTGCTCTGCTTGGAGAACACTGAAGAGAAAAAGGATATATAGAAATATAGATACTATATCTACCAGAAACATTAAGATTTAAATTAAATCAGTTGACCGTGCTATTAATGCCTTGCTGAATTCTGAAGCCGTGAACTGAGGAGTCATGTTACTGAGTGCTCACATTCATCAATAAAGATGAAAATTTATGAATCCTTTTGCATGCGTTGGTATTTTGGGAAAATAATAACAAAGAAGGAAATAACAGTGTGAGAGTAACCCTGCCTTTTGTGAGCAAAAGGAATCTTATCCTTTTCAGCTGGATTTGGTCTGGTCATATCAAATTTATCCAGAAATAGTATAAAAATAAATTTTGACAAAGTTTTCTGATTTCACATCTATCGATTAAGCAGTCTTGGATTTAGGTTTTCTACTTTTATTTATTGATTTTCATTTAGACATGAAAGTATTTAGTGTATATATTGTATATATTTGTGCTGGTTTGAGGTTAATTGGAATATTT